>PVKY010003010.1:0-23145 GCA_004027775.1 Bradypus variegatus | reverse complement strand
ACACACATGGGAAGGGATGCAAGGCACAGATGGGGATTCTGCACCCTTGTCCCAGCAGGAGAGGACCGCCGGAGGCCCCCAGACCCTGGAACCCACCGGGAGCCTGCACTCTCCCGCTCTTGGCCTCCCCTCCCCACTTCCTGCCTCTCTCATGGCTGCCATCTGCACACAGCCCACAGAATCCCTGTGAAGAGACAGAACCCAACCAAGAGCTGTGGTAAAGCCCCAGCCCTCACCAAGGCTCTCCCTCAGGTGTTGTCAGAATTTGCAAAGCCTTGGGAAAGGGAGACTTCTGGGGAGCAGGGAGCAGCTGTGTGTGTGTGTGTGTGCGTGCATGTTGTGTGTGTGCATTTTCTGGAGGCCATCCTGCTCAGATGGGAAGGGAAAGGCCTGTTCTCTCTTAATGGGTTAAAATGAACAGACTATTTAGGGGGCTGACTATGGTCAGCAGAATAGCCCCCCAAACACACCCATGTCCTAATCCCCAGAATCTGGGGTTATGTGACCTTCCATGACGAAGGAGGCTTTGCAGATGTGAGTTAAGGATCCTGAGTTGGAGAAGCGATCCTCGACTCTTGGGTGGGTGCAATGCAATCACAAGGGTCCATAATTATAAGAGGGAGGATGGGGGTCAGAATTAGACAAGGAAGGTGACAGGGAAGGAGAGGTCAGAGGGATGGGGCTGCAAGCCAAGGAGTGCCGGCAGCCTCTGGGAGTTGGAGAAGCCAAGGAATGGAATCCCACCCCCAGAGCCTCCAGAAGAACACAGCTTGACCGATATCCTGATTTCGTCCCTATAAGCTCCATCTCGATGATAAATCTGTGCTGTTTCCAGCCCCTGTTTGTGGTCACCGGTTATAACATTAACAGGAATGAACACGCTGCTCGACAGGCAGGGAAGATGAATAGGAGGGTGTCAAGCTCTTGATTGCAAATTTCTGATATGTCTATTGCAGGTAATGGTCTCCTCGGGAGGAATGTTGGTTCAGAAATGGAAACCCGAGGACCTACAGTCAGAAAGGACGGTGTTTCGTGGGACTCTTGTCTAGGCACAAAAAGTGACTTTCCCAAGATTGCGTCTGACTGCTGTGCCACCTGGGCCCTTTCCCAAGGAGGCCTGACTCTCACATCCCATCAGCTTGGCCTTCAGCAGCTCACAGCAACTCCTGACGATTTCCCTGGCTAAGCAGGTACGTATCTGTTCCATCAGAATCACAGGTTGGCCTGGTTCGGCCCAGGGGCCTTGGGCATGCTCCCAGGAGAAGCCAAAACGCTGCTACTTCTCTTCTGGGTGTTACCCCGAGAATGACTCTGGGTTCCCCTACACCCTGCCCCCCCCGTTGAAGGGCAGGCCCATTCACCCCAAAGAACCAAAATGCAGCAGGGTCTGAGCATTATCTCAGCTTATCACAGTGTTTTCTTTTTTTAAAGCCTGATGCATGGACTCCACATTAGTAGGATTTGCTCTGAAATTCCCTGGGCTGGACACTGTCCTGGCTTTGGAAGCTGGCAGGGGCCACCCACCACCCTGCTTTGGCTGTGGCTGCCCTCTGAAGTCAGCCCCCCTCCATCTCTGCCCCTGTGTGTCCTGGCTATGCCCCACTAACCCCCAGACCAAATCCTGGTGTACTGCATCTCAGGACTCAAAATCCTGGTATGTGAAAGGGCCACAGACCTTCACTGTTTTCCCAGGGACACTGGCACAATCCCATCCTTCATCACAAATGAGAGCCAGAGATGGATTTCTTGGCAAATATCATCCAACTGTCCTAGGATCCCCCAAGAAGTAGTCAGATACAGTCGGGGGGTGGGAAGGGTACTTGACAATTTCTGTAATTTGTAACTGATTTATTAATCATACAGGCATCTCCAGTATTGGCCACACTCTTGTCTAAGGCAGGAGTTCAGTTCAAATATTTATTGAACACCACTTGGCACTAGCCCTGTGCCGGGTGTCTGAGGTGCAACAGCAGATGCCCTCACTGAGCTTACAGTGAGCAAAGAAGACTGACGCCAGCGACCTGAGAAAGACGAGGAGCTGCGGGGCTAGGAAGACCCCAGCCAGCATGCCATGGGCCATCTCTTCATTCGCGTGGAGTTTTGTTGGTGGCCTGCTCTCACCTCCCAGGGCAGACGCAGATGTAGCACTGACGTCTATCAGAACTGAACAGGAACAGGCGAAACCATGGGGGCAAACTCATTCCAGAGCCCTGGACAAAGGCAGGGCAGGGGCTTGTACCCGGGGTCTGCGTGCCAGCACCCTCGCCTCAGCCCCAGCGGCACTTTTCTGTCCCTCTGTTCCCAGAGGTGACAGGTGGTTCTGTTGAGACACAGGCCTGAGGGCACTGAGCCATCCTGGCTGGGTCAGTACTCCAGGTATGGGGTAGCCTTTAATTTCCATGTTGCTACATTTCTTCAAAAAATACCTGAGCAGCTGCAGGATTCCATCTCCCCAGGAATAACCCAAAACCAGCATAATGAGGGCTAAGAGATTTCTTCCTTTCCATTTAAACCGGGACACGTTGGGACTAGAACGGGAGATTCCTTGTCCTTAGAGGCAGAGCTGCTGTCTCCGGTTTGCCTTCTGCAAAGCCACGGAAGGGGACGGTGCCAGGGTTGGGGCGAACATGTGGGATTGGCGGAGCAGGTGGGGCACCCGATGAGACAGCGTCCTGGCGATGGAGGGAGGTGGTGAATGTCATTCTCCTGTTACAGATGACTGGACAGGCGCTGGGGGAGCCCGTGGGAGAGTGCCTGGGAACCTGGGGTTGGGTGCCGGCTGGCTCCACACCACCCTTGTCTTTGAAAATAATGAGTTCATAACGGGAAATGACAAACCACAAGGAGGCAACTTGGATTAGCTGGAAGCATGTAAAGCCATGTAAAGCCGCAGTGAAGCCATGTGCATTCTCCTCCCGACTGCCCCGGGCCAAGCCTGGGGCCCTGACCTCACTCTGCTCTCCCCAGACAAGGGACCTGGAAGCGCAGCAGCAAGAGCAAATAGGCTCACGGGGCACCGAGGGTGTCAGGCTCTGTTCTCAGGCCGTCCTCTCGGTCCCCGCTGCCCGCTGGGGGGTCTGCAGCCCAGAGGCAGACTGCCCAGCTGGTCCTGGGCCCACGTTGGCAAGCAGGCGCTCTCCTACACTTCCGGTTCCCAAGGCCAGACTGCAACTATTTATTAGAAGCCTCACACTGTGTGTATACTCTCCTTGGAATGCATCCTAAGAAGTAATAAAAGAAATGAAAAGGCTGCCCCCACAGCACTGGTGACACGGGATGAAATCAGTATTATTATTATGGGACAGCTGCACAAAGGAACACTGCTGAGACCCAAACTGTTGGCAGCATATTGTTAAATGAAAACGTCAGGTTCCCGCGTAGTAAATGCCTTACAATCTCAGCTTTGTTGCGCACACACCCCCATGTCTGTGCTCCGCAGCAGGCACCGTCCCTACAGGTGCCTGACGTAGGGACTTGGCAGGAACCAGCCTTCCGAGGCCTGGCTCCGAGGACGCCACCGCCTCCCGTCCTCTGTGCACAGGTGGAGTTCCCTGCACAGTGCTCCAGGGACACACACGGTCAGTTCTGGCTCCGGGGTGGCCCTGGGAAGCCCCCAGCCTCTTCTGTTCCCCACACATCACCCGACAACTCCAACATAATCAACCCGAAGGTTTACAACACCTGTGTTAGCAGGTCAGGTGCGGCTCCCCTCCCGTGCCCCCAGGCGAGAGTACTGACTGGGTCTCCTGGGTGCAGACGCGGCCCGCCGACAGCAGGGCTGGGCAGGTGAACACCCGTCATCTCTGAGGGGAGGACAGAGGGTTTCAAACTCCTCTTTTCCAGTCATCAGGATTTCCTAATTTACGCATAATAAATATGCATAAGCTATCAAAAGGCATGGAGAAGTTTATTTTTAATTTAAAAACAAGGCCGTACTGTGAACAGTTGATTGAATACCATGGATGATTGTATGATGGGAATATATCTCAATATAACTGAATTTAAAATTAAAAAAAAAAAAACAAAAAACAAGGCCTTAGATGAGAAGATCTTTTCCATCGTGACATTTCTATGCGCTCGATGAGGCTCTTACAAGATGTTTTTTTCTGGTTTTCTTTCCTTGGCTTCACCAGAGAACTTATTTGTTTCGCAGTGTGCTCAGTTTACAGACAGCGTGTTCCCTGAGGTCAGTGGGAAAACAGGGTTCAGCTGGCAGCCAAATCACGTGGCTGCACCTCCCGGATTAGGGGCGGGCAAGGGCAGTTCACAGGTGGTGAAGGGGCAGGCCGAGGGTGGGGCGGGGTCTCCACGTGGGGGGCAAGAGTCAGGGAACAAGACCTCTAGGTAGTCCTGGGGGAAAAGGCAGAGCACTGGGGAAGAGAAGCAAGAAAATTCTTTCCCTTCTTCTGATTAGGCTCCTTTAAAAGAAAAAAAAAAGCTACTACAGTCGAGGAAAGCGACAGCCAGCAGCTCAGGGACTCCGTTCATTTCAGAGCTCGCTAGCCCAGGAGCCTGAGGCCCCAGCCCTCACTTGAGCGCCCTGGTTCTTAGGATATAAGGGGTTGGGGGGTCTCAGTGTGGGCTGGGTGGGAGCCCTGTCCCAGAGGCCATGGGCTTTCCCGGGAAGCAGCACCTGGCACCCAAGGGTAGGGCCACACCCTGGGAGCTTGATGACAAGAGTCTCTGAAATGTAGGTACTTAGAGCACAGTTCATGGTGCCATTCCATTTTGTGACACATGTACGTTGGCATTAAAAGCTGCTAACCACCCCAACTTCCTTTACTCCAAATGCTGCCACGACCGCCCCGCCCCCTTCCTTCTGCAGCAGTGAGGCTTCCGTGCCTGGACAAAGGGCAGACTGTGTGCAGCTGCTGTCTGCTCACACAGTTGACACCCTCTTCCCCGAAACTGCAGGGCTGGGGACAGCACGGACCCTCCCTGCTATGAACCTTAGCAGGTGGGGCTGTCCCTTCACCTGTTGGGGTTTGTTTTGTGAAATGCTTCGACCCTTGGCTCTGTACCTGCCCCCCCCATACTTCTGCTTCCCTTTCCCCCATGCATCTTTCTGAACTTGGTGGATCCCGTGAGTACAGAAATCCTGAGATCCTTGTGACCCCTGAAGTTGAAGCCCTGGGCAAGGCAAGGGTGCATCTTACCTGGCAGGTGAAAGATGGTCCCCAATGCTTGCCGAGCCCCTGGGGACCAGGAGCTAAGGGTGGCCATGCGAGGACAAGAACCACGGCTTGGCTTGCTTTCCTGTTCTTGAAAGCAGTTACCTGTTATGGTTTTGTTTTCTATCCAGGTAGGACTCCCAGGGAGCAGACGGGATGAGGAGGCAGGTATGAGTAGATGCCATCAGCAAGAGGCCCTGGGGCTTCTCTTCCATTCCCTTTTCCCCCTTACTGCTTGGGCTTCCGGACCTCCTCCACATGCCCCATCGCCAGCCCTGGCCACCTCCTGCCTGTCCCCAAGCACACCCCACTCTCTGCTCCCAGCTCCCATCTGCACCCCTCCTACACAGTCACCTGGAGGAGACCTGAACCCCCGGGAAGGCAGCTCAGACGTCCTCTCCCAGTCCTGATGGGTGGCCCTGAGGTCCTGGGGGCTCTGTAAGTGTCCCCATGGGGTGACAGCACAGGTGGGCCCAGCAGCAGCGTCAGAGGCCAGCTCGCTGCTGCATGCACCTGGCTATTTTCCCCTCTCACTTCTAGACCAGAAACAAGCTCCTACACACTTGCCCCTTGCTAGAACACCCTCCTCTCCGGCTGAAGAGGAGCAATGAATGGAAATGCTGAACAGCTGCCTCGGAGATTTGCATAGGCTGGACCAGCCCGCAGAGGGGCCAGAACTGCAGCGGTGAAGGGGAGGAAAAGCCGACCAGGGGCCATAAAGCAGCTGCCACTTGGGCTTCCCCTCTGCTGCCACCGTCACCACATGACACTACAAGAATGGGGACTTTTATTTAAAAACAAATGCTGTGAACAAGCTTACCTTGACCTTCTGCTGCAGGTGCTTTCTTGTTGAAATCTCATTTATTTGAGAATGTGGCTTCTCTAAAGTGTCCAAGTTTAAGCTAGCCAGCACTGTCGATGATGGGTGGAAGGAGCATGCTGTCAACAGGCCCTCCTGTCCTCTCTTCCAGCCCTGGCGTGTCTGACCGGTGACGTCCCCACACCCGTCCCCAGGAGCAAAGCATCACCAAGGGACAGTGTACATTTCAATAACTGGGGGGCAAGCTTACATTTGTTCAAAATCAGGAGTAGCTTAAATAATGTCACTGGTCTTGGGCTACGGTTTGATAATGCTTCTAAATCGTGCCACCTAGAAGTGACTCCAGGAAAAGCTTTCAGCAAACAATGAGCAGATTTAGAACATAACTATATATGGTGTTGTGTTCATGGTGAAATGACTGTAACGCATCCCCCATAGCTGAGGAAACCCTGATGGGTACAGCCAGGCACACAGTGCCATCTCTCTTTGAGGCTTATCAGCTGAGAGTCCCCCAAGGAAGGGATTTTTCTGGGTGCACCTGCCCAACAGGGACAGGGGTCAGGGCCCAACAGGGACAGGGAGCTCCAGTACGTGCTCCACGTAAGGGTGTGACGGGCAGGCCGTGAGGGAGGGATGGTAGTGTGACAGCGTCTCAGCGTGGCCAGGCCTCACGGGCAGGCGCCTCACTTTCTTTACATCTACTCTGTCGACATAAAATGGGTCTCCTGTTTAGAGGCTGTATTTTCCCTGAAGTCCTCTTTCTCCTTGTTGGGCAAGTTCATTAACCACAGCCAAAGCTGACAGAGGTGAATGCAGAGAGTGAAAAGGGACTGCCGGCCGAGCCTGCGTGGAGAGCCGCCACCTCCGTCCCGAGGTGGTGGCTCTCCTTGGGGACCACGTGGCCAGCGCAGGTGTGGTCCGGAGCTCACCCGCCCCCCACGGACTCGCTGGGACTCCTGAGGTGACACCAGAGCAGGGTGGCTGGGGTGCCTGGTTCCCACGGTGCAGCTTGACAATGAGGGACAGGACCACAGCTGCAGGACGATTTTCACAGGTTTATTTTCAACCACGGAGGCAGCTTTGCCTGGAGAATGGCTACACGTACATTAGAGAGAAGCACCGGGGAGAGTGAACAGGGAAGAAACATTCATGACCTCCAGCAGCATTTGAATGTACAGCTGGAGACAGGAACTTTAACCCACGAGGAAGTTCTCGCTGACTGCCCGCCAGGGTGCACAACGGACAGCCAAGGCCATGACTGGCTGGTCTGCTTGGAGACATCTGGTGGCAGGGAACCCAGCAGAGGGGGAGCAGTGCAGCTGGAACCACCCTGGGGAAACCTGCCCCAACATCAGGCTTAGGACGGTCTCAGCCTGACCCCTTGGAAAAAGATAAACTCAACGCCCACTGCCACCACTTTCGGACATGGCCACAGCCTTCGGTGTCTGGTAACAGACACACGACACACATCGAAGCGTGGGCTGGCACCCTCCCCGCCATCCACTCGAGTAACTTTTTGTACTTTTCATATAAAGGTTTTCTTTAGCAAAGTGACAATGAATTGAAAAACAAGTTACTTAAAAGGAAGACGAATGGCAAAAACACAAATATAGAAAAGTAGGATGGTCAACAGCGACACGACATTTGGCCTGTACTTCAATGGGCGTCTGCTCCTAACCCAGGGCTGCCGCTCACACAGAAGGTTGACACAGGGTACGTAACAGTGAAACACTGTTCTCAAACCATATTCCCTTTTTATTAGTTATAGCTCACCCTCTCATGATTCCCAGAGAGCCCAGAAAAAAGGTGGGGAGGGGATGGGAAAAGTCATGAATACTGAGGTCAGTTTTAAGTTTAACCTTTAAACCAGTTCACAATTCTCTGACATGGCTTTCCTGAGAATGTCTGTTATGCTTTTTGACTCATAAAGGTGAACATTTGAGGTATCTATTTTTAATGAGATGGTTCTGTGATTAAGAAAGGACCTTGAGAACAGTTATTTAAATTCAACCCTCATTCAGGGCTTTGATCTTCCGACAAGTGGCCATCTCCTGTCTGCTCAAAAAATTCCCTGGCATGGGAAATGCAGGGATCCCATGCCAGTTTCAGACAGATGCAATTGTTAAGACTCTACATGCGTGTAATAGACCTACATAGGCTTCTCTGTGGAAAGGATAGTGTTTAAAGGCAAACACAAATGAAGAACCCTGAGGCGTGCTAAGTTTGTAGTTCTTGGTTGTAAAGCCGAGCTAAAGTTTCCACATCAACAGGGATGTCACTAAAATATGTTATGGATGTATGGTTTTTACGGGTCCTAAAAGCCAAAGGCAAAGGGATGTAATAGCAAGAAAGAGACGGCAAAGCCCCCGAGGTGGGCTGCTGGGCTGCCCAAGCCCTTTCTCTATAACTAAATTGAGAAAGAGCTTTTGGCTCCACTTAGCCACTAGGGTGAGGATTTATCACATTCTTGCAAGAACCACCTAAGGCCAAGAAGGAAACGGAGGGCAGCAGCTGCCTGAGCAGGCCCCGGACGGCTCGGTGCTGCCACTAAGTGTAATGCCGCAGCTGTCTAGAACAATCTCCTCCACCACGGTTCGGGGTCTTGCCTTTTTCAAAGTGGAGCAGCTGAGCGCGGCTGCCTGTATAATCCCATTTCTCTCTAAGTTCCTCCAAGTCAAGGGCCACGGTGTGTGATGTCTCCAGCTAAACACCACACATCCAGGGAAGGGCTATGAACTCAGAATGTTAAAAAATTAGTCACCACAGGTCATTTTTGGGTCATAGTTCTAGGCATTTCCATTTGATATTGGCATAGGCTGCAGGAAAACTTGACTCTGAAATGAGGGATGAGCCTCTCTACAGCCACAGCACATCAGCACCTGCTGGGAATGCAGCTGAAGCCCCTGATGTTTTTAGGCAACTCCACACCAGCACCCTGGCTGCTTCCAGATCCAGGGCCCTTGTTGACGCTGCTCCTGCAGCCAGGAAAGCTATTTCCTTCCCTCCCCTCCCTCCTACTCAGCCTGTAACAGCCAGCTCAGGAGTCCTCACCTTTGCAAGACCCTCCTGCCCCACCCGCTGGGTTGAGGGTGCCCTGTCTAGCTCCCCGGGCAGGAGCCTCACACCCAACACACTTTTATCACTGCATCTACCCTGAAATGATCCAATGGCCAGGCCAGGGAAGGGGCCTCGAAGACCTCTTAACCTCTATCTAGTTCAAAGCCTGGTGTACGTGGGCAAGGGGGCTGGTTGGCTACAATCTCAGGCTCATCCAGATAGCTCAGTGTTCAAAAGGGACTTAATTTCTGTGTCTTCCAGTCAAGTTCTTAGATAATCACTTCCATATCAGGAAAAAATCAACTTAAACTTATGTTAAAGGAGGGAAAAATAAGAATGTTTTGGCAAAATACTTCCACTTAAAATTATAAATCTTAGCCAACAAGGTCATCTGCATACAATTAAACTATTATGAAAAAACAAAACCAAATGAATCTCATTTAATGAATATCTTTGTCCAGTAAAACTGATATATAGTTTAGAGCGATCCTTTTTTTGCTTAAAAGTAAAAATTCAGGCTTTAAACATTGATTAATGTTAAACAAAAAGAAATTATGCTTTTTAAAAACCGAAGCTCAGAAGGCAAAGGTAATGCCCCTTCCGTAAGTAAGGCAAATGCTGAAGGCCAACCTGCGGGCATTTATTGTGCCCCTGGATTTCCACTGAAATCCTGCCACTGGGGTGGCCTGTAGAGAAGTGTGTGTAGTTTATGCTGATGGAGCCCTGGTGGCAGCTGCCTGATTGCACCGCACCTGCCCACACATACCACAGGGCTGGGGCCAGAAGAAGTGACAAATACACTGGTGATGAGAGGAAGCTACCTGGTTCCTGCGAGCTCCCGGTCTCAGGGCTCTGGAAGTCACGCTTCCCACTCATGCCACTGCCAACTGATGTGCAGAAACAACTGTGCCTTGAGAATTCTCCTTAGGTTCTTTTGCTTCCACTTCGGTGATATCTACCCTCCTGGGATGACAGAAGTGTTCTGTGCTTAGAACATTCTAGACCTCTGAAGATCCCTTATGGTTGTTGTAAGTCTATTGTTCTCGGAATAATTCAAACAATCAAGTTGAGAAACACATTCTGGAAACTGATCATGGTTGACTGACCACATGTGAAAGGAGGTAAGATTCTGGTACTTTCTCTAAAACTGCTTTTACTACTGTGGAGAATTATATCCAGGAAGTTGAGGGCTCCAGTGGCAGCATTCCTTTGGAGAAACTGAGCGCACATGATGGATTTTGTTCTGCTAAATAGACATCAACTACATATCTGATATGTGCAGTTTTGCCCCTTTCCCAGCTTAGCCATGTTAGGCATGACTTGCCAGAACTGCAACAAGATTATGGAGCAAAAATACATGTAAAGTGAAATTCCAGCAGGGTAAAACAAGAACTCTGATGAATTAACCTAGAGAGGAGGAAAGCCAAGGGCTGGTGCCACCTTCCACTCCTAATGAGTGAAGCCTCCGGTTCCGTAACATGCTCGGAAGACAACCAACACTAGCAAATATTTCTCTGTGAATTACAAAAATGGCGAAGACATTTAATGTAAAACTCAAGAATTCACAGTATCACAAAGATACATACTTGGTTTGCAGAACTTCTCACCAAATTCAAGTACCCCACAAGAGATGAGGAGAAAGGAAAGGGCAGGGCCGTGGATAACTTGGCCTACCAGTTGCTGTTGACCGTGACTGGTCACCAGAGAGCTTTCCAGGGGTTTACCCCTCTGGGTGACTCTGTGGGCTGGGGGATGGCCAGGCCAGGAAGGGAGATGGCGGGAGTGGTGTGCAGGTCTCAGGCCTGTGACCACATGCTGGCCAGAGACCCACGGGGCCACCCAGCTTCCTGAGTGAGGTCTGAGCTCGGCTTGCCGGGTGCCCAATCTACTGCACGTCCCTGTCTGTCTGCAAGCCAGGTTCCAACGTTCAGGAAGGGGAAACAGCAATCCATTCCTGTTCACTTCCAACACACCATTTCTTATAACTTGATACAAAAGCGGCCGCAGGTTCTAGTAATAAACCACAAAAGAGATAATAATCCCCCTTTTAAAGCTCTCTCAGAGCAGTCATGCAGAGAAGACTCAGGTAGTTCTATCAGCTCTAGCTAGGCAAGCAAGAGTGGCACGGCATGCAAGGGGTCAGCGTGTTGGGAAGTGGTCATCGTGTCCGTGTGTGTGTCTCTACGTCTTTAGAGTTACGGCCACTTGGACTGAGCGGTGCTGACATCACCGTCACTGACAGAGAACGCGGCTGCCCAGGACACACATACCACCCTGCGTCCTGGTGCCAGCAAGCAGAACTATCCCCAGGAAGCCGTGTGCCCAAGAAGCCCACTTTGTCAGTGTTAGGGGCAGTACCAAAGTGTGGCTTGTAGTGCTTCCCTTGGCTAGAAAAAGAAAGTAATTAACGATCAGAAAGGGGGGGAATCTGTTTTCTAGGAAAAGAGACAAAAAAAAAAGGAAGATTTCAATTTCACTCAAATACTACCAGCAAAATTTGCCAAGTCAGAAGTGAACGAGACACCGCGGAGGTGGGGTTGGACAGGGGAGGGCGGGCAGCGGGCCTGTTCATGTGCTCAATTTTCCTTACCTTGGTGATCCCAGGAGACGCAGTGTCCCCTACCCCCATGCTCCCTCCAGAACAGGACTGAAAAGGGGGGAGGGGAGACATGTAAAGTGCTTAGAATGGGGCAGCCACGTGTTTGCCACCAACTATTGTTTAATTTTACTTTTGCAGGTGAAAACAGGTTTCTAAAAAGGAGTTCAGTATCCTGAGTTGTCATGGCACATGGAATATTTTGCTTAATCAAGTTTGATTGGCTTCCCTGAGAAATGAAGTGTCCTTCAGGCTCATTTTCTTGTGCCCTGTTTTACATTCATGGCAGTGACAGTGTGAGCTGTGGGAGCCAGTACCTTTAAGTCTCAGATCACATTGGGTTTAGTAGGCAGATGTGCAGAGTGTCCTGAGAACATACATTGGGATATAAAGGTCTGAATACTTGGTTTTTAAAGGGAAAGACAGATCGTGAGGAATGAGCAGGATGACAAGCTCACAGTGAGGGATACGGTCAAGGTCGGAGGTGACGTCACACAGACATCTTAAAGATACCTGCTTGTGAAGCATGTAGGGTTTTTGTCTGTTTTTAATATTATGGGTGAAGGGAAGCTGCGCCAATAAAACTAAAACCTAAAAGGCCCAGGAGGCTCCAGCTGTGTTCTAAATGACCCACAGGCACTGCCAGTTGTAGCTCTGAGTTATAATAATCTACTTCTGTGATGACAACGGGTGGCAGCAGCTTTCTCTCTCTCAGTTGTAAATGTGGGAAAGATGGAGAAAATGGAAGCAGAAACACAGGGTCATTTCTATGCATCAAGCATTAGACAAACAGATCACTCCTCGGGCGATTCACCACGAGTGGTTTTCCCGGTCTCGCTGCTGAAGAGGATGTGAAAGCCGAAACCTTGTGAACACAGAGGGTAAAGACAACGGCAGCTGAAGGGGAGAGGAGAGGCGGAGAAAGACGGGAGAGCGATACCACATGACACGTGCTGACCAGAAGGAAACACCGCAACAACTTTATAATGACCCGGAACACCGTGACACTTCCCTTGTGTGTCCAACACACAAAGCAACAAGTAACATGAACTGTTGAAAAATATAACAATTAAACTCCCTACACAGATTTTTCAGGATACTCAAAACAACAGAGCTCAGCCAGACTATTGTGTAAACCGTTTGTTAAAAAAATACCTTCTTTGATATTTTATGAACCAGTTGAAAGAGTCCCCTTGCAAGTGGCAACTCACTGGTTCACCACTGTACGCGGGGGTGATGTGCATGTTCATCCAGATGCTTGTTTCCCTTTTACTTCTCACACAGCTACTTTACGTCTCCAGTAATGCCTGGGATTCGAATCACCGTCTCGTTAGTAAATACCATCTTCTGATTCCTGGGGGTGTCATCAGGACACTACAGGGGTCATATCCCACAGCTGTAAAAAGGAAAGAGGGTAAGTGATGAGCTAAACATAATTGGGCTGAGGCTCAATAGCCCCTAGAAGTGAATTTTTCAAGGGACCTTTTTCATTAAAAATCAAGTAAATACTGAACTGATTTCTAATCTGTAAAATAAAAGGAAACAAAGTATTTTTCCATCACAAAAGTCTACATAAAGCACAAAAACGTGACACTGGCAGCTGGAAAGCTTGATCCTGAAAATGGAGAATACAGGGAGGTGAGATTCATCCGAGGGGAAAGGAGCCTAACACAATATGTTGGGCACAAAACGGGTCCTGTACCTTAACCATATCTAATCTCGTTTAATCTTCCCAACAGTTCTACAAGACGTTTCCTTTCAGAAGCACAGGAACCGAGGCTCCCAGGGTTTCCTGTCAAGTTGCTCAAAATCATGGAGGTCTGGCAGCTGCCCGAGGGGCTGATTTTCACCACACACAAGGGGGGGGTGCAGCACTAGGGTGCACGGGGTGGGCATGAGCCACGCTGCTCAGGGGACCACGCAGGTGCGGGCCTCAGTCTGGGGTCTCGGCGGCAGCAGTGGCCCCCTGGGGCCCAGCAGTCCTCAGAGAGGCCCTGGCCTAATTGGTCTCCCTGGGAAAAGAGCTTGTTTATTCCTGGAGTCCCACCTCTCATTCCGCGCCCTGTGCAAACCCCACGACCCTCATGACGCTTCTCCAGCAGCACCGCCTCCTGCTGCTGAACTCTGGATTTGTCTGTCTGTATCTGTCTGCTGCCGTTCGCACGGGACATATTACTATTTCTGAGAGTATGCCCCAAGCAGGGGGGCTCTCAGAAGTGCTTGCTGCTAATATTTTGAAAAGCCCCACACATATTCTCGGTGCTTCTGTAAATTTCCATAAAGACCAAGATGGAGAGTGGGGTCATACCTTAATAACCTTGTCAGTTCCAGACGTCAGGAGCCGCCCTCTGGTCGCATCAAAGTGCACGTGTACGATGTTGTGTTTGCTGTCATGGAAGGTGGCTGTGGGGGCGCGTCTGGGAGGAGCGAGGGAGGAGAGGAGAGTTTCAGAGGGTACAAGGAGTGACAGGGAAGGGTCTACGGAGACATTAAGCTCTAATTTTTTGCCAAATGGCTAAAACTGCTTGCTCATCAGATCTATCGTTATTCCCTGGCAGCCTGTCACAGATTTAATAATAATAATTTAAAAAAAAAAGAGTGAAAGGTGAAAGGGTAAAAGAAAAGGAATCTGTTAAAAGGAATCTGTTACGCCAACGGGGTCTGTGGAATTTCCAAGATAAAACTTCCATCTTTGTGATAAATCTTAAAAAAGCAAACAACCACAATGCTTTTTGCTAAGTTGAAGCTTTTGCTAAGGGTCTGCCAGTAAACTATCTACCTCTGCCTATTTAATTACAAAACAAAAGCATGCTTGTTAAAATGCCTAAGACACCATTAATTGCCATTCTAAATAAACAAAGGCCATCCGTTCTTTCTCCTCTATTCACTGGTGTGACTGCAGACTGTTTTCCTGTAGTATTCTAAAGCTTTAATAAGTAGGACAAAATACAAACACATTGTTACGTGTTTTGGAGTTTTTAGTCTACCAGTTTTTTAAATAGTAAGGCTGCTCAACTGCCTCGTGCCCTAGTCAGCTGACCCAGACACCACAGTTGCTTCCACGAGGATGGCGCAGGAGAAGCGGTGACGGGAAAGGGGCAGAGGTTCACTGGTCATGCCCAGGAGCCCCTGCTCCTCTGCAGTGGGTTCTCTGAGGACGGTTTTCTTTTCCTTCCTGTGGCTCTATCTGTAGGACGGACCTTCACTATATGGAAGATGATCACTTAAAAATTTTTGGCATTAAAGACTTAAGCTGAATTTGCAAGTCACTTGGACTCCGGGTCTGAGTTTATCTATAAAAAGAAGGATTAAATGAGAATATCTCTAAGGCCTCTTCAAGCACTCTAATTCAATGAGAGAAGAACTCTCTTATTAATTTTATCATGTACGATGAGTGGAAAATAATAAAGGAACATAAAGGCTTACTTTATGCAAGGGCATTCTGATTTATATTTGCTAGGGGTAAATAAGAATTCCAAACATAAATTAGGGTTGTTCATACTGCAAGAGGATTCTCTGTTTTTATTAATTTGCTAGGAATCTCCTTTACATGCTGACCTCCTTGGATGCATTTTAAAGATGTTTCTACTTACACGGTGCTTTTAAGACACCCATCTAATAATTAAAATGATTTCACTATACACAAGGTGCTGGGGTTGGGTGGGAGTAGGAGGTTTCAGAAGAGAGCTTTCCTATGAGAACCTTCTGCAATTCACTAAAAGGCAACACTGTTCCAGAACATTCCATGTGTGTCTGGGGGCAGTTTTCAACCAGCCAACATTACAGAGGCAACCCAGATCTGCCCCACTCTGTGAAGTTCACCAAGGGGCAGTGCCTTGGGCTCTAGGGTGCTGGGCAGGAGAAACGAAGTGGCCAGTCTCAGTAGCTGGGCAACTCGTATTTGGCTCATGGGTAAAGTGGCTCAGCTCTTCCTGGAAAATGAAACCTGGAGGCTGTGGTTGAACACAGACACCAGCTGGGGCTAGAAAGCGAACCCTGGGCAGTTCTGGGTAAATGAGCAGACAGAAGGGCATGCTCCATGAGCACCCACTGCCGATGCACAGCCCCCGTGTTTCCACCCCTGGGACTGTGAAGAGCGCCAAGAGACGTCTTTGCACATATCCTCTCTCCTCCTGTCCCGGAAGATAACAGAAATCCCTGGTGGAAAAGGGGGGCCTTTACCACTAGCAGGAACTAGGCCCCTATCAGCCGTGGCTGTCGCGCTGAGTGCGGCTCTCGGGTTCGTAGGTTCCCTCCCCTAGCTGAGGGTTCTGCCGACCGCTGAAACTTACTCTTCATCGGTGATGGCCTCGTGGCAGCTGTCGCAGACCCTCACTTCAAACTCGAAGCCCATCAGTGGGATGGAGGAGCGCCTGGAGCTGCACTTACCGCACACAGCCTTCCCACACTTGCGGCAGTGGTGCTGGAGGAGGAAGAGGAGACCGACACTGCATGCCCTCGCGGTGGGCTCAGGTGTGGTCAGCGTGGGATGAGGAGGATAAGCACGACTGTCCCAGGAAGTCAAAAGGAACACACCAGGTGTGCTCTCTGTCCTGTACTCTGTCTACTCAGACCGAGGCCTGTCAGCAAACAAACCTGACTCTGCTACCTCCCAATTCTCTGTCCTTTCTCCATTCTTGGTCCTCTCTGATTATCGTCTCGAGGGCTTTAGAGAAACCTCCCAGGCAGCCAGGTTATTTTAACGCTGGGTGTGCTAAGCGAGTGCCATCTCCAGCGAACATACTCCAGGAGGAAGGGGAAGGCGGCTGGAACCCCATTCAATCCAGAGTCTCCACTTTGGCTCTGCTCAACCTAGAGGACCCACCATTCGATCTCCTTGGGGAAAACCAAATCCAACCATGGCATCTCACTGAAAATGCTGCATTCTAAGCAAATCTAAATAACTAAAACTGAGGTGGAAGGGGGAAAAGTGAAATAGGGAGAAATGAACACCAAGTCTAACTGCATGGCTTGGCACCCAGGAGCTAAGCACGACTGATCTTAAGGCACATTTCAGGAGATGCCACTCGAATTTTAAGGTCACATCCCCTCACTGCTGACTAGGGACAAGCCACTACCCCTCTGTAGGCGGAGTCCAGCAGGAGTGAATTACAGTAGACAAAGGGAACGAAATTATTGTGCAGTCACTACCCTGGGTAATGACGTGTCCCCTCCACACAAACATACCTCTCTCCCAGGGGTGTCCTCTCTTCTAGGATCATAAAATAAAGTTATTTCCACACTATTACATTTGGATTAAGCAACCATATTACCAACCTGTCTTAGGCCAATTTTCTTACTGTCCCACATCTGCTTGAAGTTCCAGAAGAAAGGCTGATCACACTTTTGACAGGAATCACTGTCCAACCATTCAGGGGTCTTGTCAAATAAAACACACAATGGGTCACAGTGAGAACATGCAAACATTAATAATAATTATTTCAATAAGTAAGCATGCAAAGCCCGAGGAGCAGTACAGAGTGCTATGGAGAGGGGTAGGCCAGATGGCTCTGACCTAGCTGGACCTAGTTGGTCTCTGACACCTAAAGGGTGGGGTAGGAGGAGGCCAAGGGGGCTGGACTGCAGATGGGAGCACAGAGGAACGAGGCCGGAGGGGAAGGCAGGGGCCCCAGGACACAGGACTGGTGAGCTGCCATGAGGATTTGGGCCTTTATCTCATATTCTCCGATCATAAGCAATTCTATTTGCTCGACTTATATACAATGATATATAATGTAATTGTACACATTCTATATAATTAATGTGTACACACATTCCCAGCCACCCCTGTGTTGGTGTGTTTTCCAGGAAGCCACCTGCCCTGTCCACTCGTGGCAGGGCCCAGCAGGATTTGGGGTTCTGCTCCTTGCCTCAAGGGTCACATGATATTTTGGTTTTGTTCACTATTTCCCAACCCTGTCATGAGCACTTTAAATCATTCAAACAGGATTTTTTTTTAAAGCTATTCTTTAAAGTATCTGGATAGATTACATATATAGTGGCTTCCACACATATGTTCAACTCTATAGAGGTCATCATTTGGCAGAGGGAGGTATCTCTCTGCATATCACAGAACCCAAGGAATTTTGAAAAAATACATCCAGCCCAGGGTTTCCCAAAAGTGAATTACAGGGAGCACGAAGACTCACAGGATGCCTGCTATGAAAGAGGCCTGAGGTCAGACGCCATGAACAGGCCCCCCGTGGGAGACACACAATGAACAGCTGCATGTTTAAAGGCTCTACAGGTCCTGGCAGTGTCCTTTCTCTGCTGATGGAGTCTGGGGCGGTTTGAAGCTGTAAGCACCTCTGGAAAACACGTTCGTAAACCTAATCCACTCCTGTGGGTGTGGCCACCGTAGGCAGGACCTCTTAATGAGGTTACTGCAGTTAAGGTGCCTCACACCTCCGTTGGGATGGGCCTTAATCCTACTCCTGGAGTCTTCCTAAGAGAATGAAATTCAGGCAGAGTGCGGGGGGCACAGGAAGCAAGAGGCTGAACGTCAACAGACAGCAGAAGAGAAGGGAGGGAGCAGGAGAGGCTGCCAGGTGCCAAGCCAGGACCAAGGACCGCCAGCAGCCGCCCCCGGGTGCCACCAACTCCGGGAGAAAGCACCGCCTCGATGATGCCTTGATTTACACTTCTTCTTGACCTCAAACCATAAGCAAATAAATCCCCATTGTTTAACCTGACCCATTTCATGGTATTTGCTTGAGCAGTCTGGGAAACTCAAACATAGCCCTTTTCTGAGAATACCTGTGATGGACAAGATTTAAAAATCAGATGGGTTAATCGAGAGCTTCTAGTGGCCATAAAAACTGGAATTAGCCCTCCTGAGCACTTCACATGCTACAAAAACACACTGCCTAGAGGATTGAGGGGGCAGTGTTAGTATTTGTTTATGGAACAATTTTTCGAATATCAGCACATTACTATTAAAAATGAGGTAGTAACAAATGTTCGCTAACACAGAAAATGCTCACCATGTAATCAACTGGGAAAAAACACCAGTTTATTAAATAGTACATACCATACAAGGCTAGCATAAATTAAGAGATGTTTGCAGAGTCTACAATTGACAAGGGCTTTATATCTAGAATATACAAAGAACTATGAAAATGACAAGAACAGGCAAAAAATGGGCAACACATACAAGACACAGGAACACGCAATTCATAGAGAAGCCTGAGTGGCTAAATGACAAGAAGGTCAAATTTGTTGTTAACCAGAGAATGCAAGTAAAAATGAGGTACTATTTTACCCCAATTTCCAGCAGGGGAGAACCAGAAAGAGGGGGATAACAAGTATTGGTAGGGATGTGGGGCACCAGGAAACTCTCTGTTCCCCATGAAATGGGTACAGCTAACCAGAAAGCAGTGTGGCTGTATTCAATAAGATGGAGCAGGCACCTTTCACTGATACACTCTTGGGATTGTAGGCCCGAGAAATTCTCAGGCAGGTCCGTGACGGGACACGGGCACTGGCTGTGGTAGTGGGGAGGTTGCGGCAATCTCGGTGTCCTCTGCTTGGGGAAGAAGTAAAACATGACGACTGTGTGCTCTGGGATCCCATGCAGAGGTAAGAAGCACCCCAAGAAGCACACAGTGGGATGGGTCAGGCTCAAAGACGGTGCCATGGGAGCAGGCGGGAGCAGAATGAGACCTGCAGCACCATCATTTATGTAAAATTACACACACACACACACACACACACACATTTTCCCAGGAAGCTGCACATTTAGGACATATACCAAATGCATCATGGGAGGTATCTATGAGGAGGTTAAGTGGGAACAAGTGAGGTCAGGAAAGCGGAAAAAATGAATCAATGTGTAGCATGACTCCATTTCTCGTTTAAAAAAAAAATCTTACACGCGTGCGTACGTGCAGAGAAAACTGTATGAAGGGATATTTGCCAAGAGGTTGGGGGAAGTATTTCTGGGTGGTGTTATTATAAGTACTTGACATGTTTTTTTAGTTCTTTATGAGCATTTTGTAACTTTTCTACAAAGAATATGAACTAATATATATGAGCTTTTAAAAATGATTGGAAAAAAATGGATTTTTTGAACTGTATAAACCCATGGTAAGCCCCAGCTGCCACCGTGGCCCTCACTCCAAGTGCCCCGTCACCTGCCCCACCTGCGATCCAGCGGCTCGCACACTGCTCAGCAAGCACCAGGCACTGCTCGCTCCCCCGGCCGTCACCCGCCTGCACTCGGGCTGCTGCTTGGCCTGCAGAGTCCGTGACGGTCCTGTCAGAGCACGTCCAGGCCCTACGAACCTAACTGTGACGTCCCTTCCCAAACGCTCAGCCCTGAGGCTCTATCCATCCCGGCTTGCAGTAATTTCGTGAGCGCGGCCGTCTGCTATGTCCTGGAATTTCCTCTCACCCGTCTTTTCCTCCAGAAGGTCTGCTGGGCTCCAGGGACGGACCTGGAAGGAGCCAGGCAGACCAGGCATGACCGCCCCTAACGCCGAGCGGGCTGCCCTGCAGAACTCAGCTCAGGACGCCACCCGTGGCCGGCACGGAGGGCTTGGCTGGCTGTGACACATCGTAACTTATCTCCCTGCCTCTGTAGCTGCTGGTGCCAAGTGGTACTTTGCAAAAGCAATATTCTATAATTCCCCACCTCCTAACAGTAACGAGCATTTTAATTAGTTACTAATAGAAGTCCCGTGGAGTCATGGTTTGGGCAAATAAAGCTTGAATTTTATTAAGCGTTTAATTACTGACATTTGAAGGGCATTACATCTTCATTGGTAATAGCAACTATTCTCCTGAAATGAGATTGGGGTGAGAGTGAGGAAGAAGTTGGGAAATCACTTTTGTCTCTAAAGAGTTGCTTTTCTATCTAATTCTTGCAGCTTGCAAAGAAGTAAATTGGAAAAATGTACACTGTTCAAAGGGAAAGTCTATCCACAATCAATTCTAGGGAAATGGTTAGCTTCAAAGTGCTGTCAGAAGGAAACAGTCAATAAAATAGCAGTAATGATCCTCAAAGATTAAAAAGAAAACTTCATTAAAAAATGCTATGATGAAATTTAAATATATGCCCTCCTGCCACCCCCAAAAAAAAAAAGTACTGACAAAGTACATATTTATGTCTGGAGAACTGCTGAGAACATGACTCACAAGGAAGCAAGAAAGTTATTATTTCCAACATGCGCAATGACACCAAACTAAGGATTCTTTTTCCTTTGAGTAACACCCCTCACACACTAGCCACCACTTCCCACGACAACATAAAACAAGAGTTTTCTGTTTTTGTAGGGCACTTTCCACCAAAGGGTCAAGGACCTGAAAACAGGTGGCTCCTTTTACTCGCCTGTACTTTTGTTGTGAGTGGAGTAACATTTATTTATTTGTTTTTTGTTTGTTTTATTCAATTTTATTGAGATATATTCACATACATGCAGTCATATGAAGTGTACATTCAATTGTTCACAGTACCATTATATAGTTATGCATTCATCACCCCAATCTATTTTTGAACATTTTCATTAGCACACACAGAAAAATAATATGAATAAAAATTAAAGTGAAAAAGAACAATTAAAGTAAAAAAGAACACTGAGTGCCTTTTTTTTTTTTGGCCCCCATTTTTCTACTCATCCATCCATACACTGGACCAAGGGGCAGCGTGGTCTACATGGCTTTCCCAATCACACTGTCACCCCTCATAAGCTACATTTTTATACAGTCATCTTCAAGATTCACGGGTTCTGGATTGTAGTTTGATGGATTCAGGTATTTACTGCTAGCTATTCCAATTCATTAGAACCTAAAAAGTGTTGTCTATATTGTGCGTAAGAGTGCCCACCAGAGTGACCTGTTGGCTCCTTTTGGAATCTCTCTGCCACTGAAGCTTATTTCATTTCCTTTCACATCCCCCTTTTGGTCAAGAAGATGTTCTCCGTCCCATGATGTCAGGTCTCGATTCCTCCCCGGGAGTCATATTCCACATTGCCAGGGAGATTTACACCCCTGAGTGTCAGATCCCACATAGCGGGGAGGGCAGTGATTTCACCTTTCAAGTTGGCTTAGGTAGAGAGAGAGGGCCACATCTGAGCAACAAAGAGGCACTCAGGAGGAGGCTCTTAGGCACAATTACAGGGAGGTCTAGCCTGAGTGGAGTAACAGTTAAAGTCTAAATAGCTGAGTGTCTCAGTCAAAATTCTCAGGAAATCACCATTACATTTGTTACATGCCAGTTTGTGAGGGGTGAAAAAAAAGGAAAGTCCTTCTACACTATAATTTCTTATTCTCTGACATAACATGTCTTATTTCATGGTTTAATCATAAAAGAAATAAGAAATAAGCAGGAGAGAAGGGACGCGGAGCCAGAACTGCAGAGCCCAGGCTTGCGGCCGTGGCAAGAGGGCGTCCCCTGGCCTGTGGGGCCACCTACCTCCTGCCTCTCCACGTCCATGTTCCAGACCACAATCCCGCCGTCCCCGCCGCACGAGATGAGCTGCCGCGTGTGCTGCGCGTAGGAGAGGGCCTGGACTCGGCCGCTGTGAAGGAGACCACGGGTTACCCACAGTGCAGGAGAGCAGAGGGGACCCAGCGGGGCCGACATGGGCACACACACTGCGACCCCCAAGGAGCGAGCTCAGATCGCTAGGCAATTCTCAGCGTGCAAACGGTCAGGTGAACACCCGAGATTTAAAATAAGCCAACCTGCTTCTTTTTCATGCTGCGGTCCCAGGAAGAGGTAGTCTGTCAGTTACCAACACTGAAGGAAAAAAGTTGACTGCACAACTGGTTGTCATATTTTACTGGTTCCTTCTTTCCTTCGTTCATTCGTTGACACATGCTCATTCTATACTTGTTCAAGAATGCTGATTCTACATTTAAAAAAGTTATCCTTGAAGAGTTCTGGAAGTCACCCACTGGGATGGCACCCATTGGAATTACCTGAGAGGGCCAGGTAATCTGTCACCTAGAGGTGCATGAAGGGTGGTACAAACCCAAGCATCTCTTTTCTTGGTTCCCAGAGTGAATCCAAAGCAGCAACAGACTTTAATTTTGCTGCTATTTCTCTATTTTTATTCCCTTTTTACTGATTTTGCACTTTTAGTTTGTGCTTGGTTGACAAGTTTTTCCTTCTCGGTGGCGACAATGATGGGGACAATGATGGGGAATGCAATTTTATGGTCTGACAATTTGGTGATCTGTAACAAAGCATTACAGAGATCTACTCTCTGTTGGGTGTGAGAGAACAGGGAATCTGGTTTCTTGCTCTTTTCTGTTTGTATATTTGTCTATTCTACGCTCAGCTCAAGCAAGAATTTTGAATCCATGGGGAGAAAGAACAGCTTTTTGACATATGTACTAGTGATTTTTTTGTGTTTCAGTGTTTATTCTTGACCTGTGGCTGATGTTGTAGAACCGAAGCTATTAAGCTCTGCGTGTCTGCAATTCAGAAAGGCCTCAACATCTTGTTGTGGACGAAATGCTTTCCTATTTCCAGAGGGTATTAGTAAATTAGATTATAG
>PVKY010003009.1:0-23157 GCA_004027775.1 Bradypus variegatus | reverse complement strand
TTACTGTAATACCACAATGAAACCATCCAGCAAGTTGTTTCCTAGTCCTCACAACACATGACAAGAGTGCACAACATTTGTGCTAAAAGGGACTTCAGTCCAACCTTCACAGCCCCGTCTTCCCGAAGCATGCCAAACCTCCCTAGTTGTTTTTTTTTGTTTTTAGTGCAAAAATCACAATATAACAATGCTGGAATTTTTTTTTAAGTCACTCGAACAACCATTTTCACTTTTGCATGCTTCTTCCTGTCCCTGTCCAACTAGATAACTGACCTTTTTTAAACTTGAAATTATATCATAAATATTCACCATGTTGCTACATGGTCTTTATAATCATTGTTTTAATGGTTACATAACATTACTGGACTGGATTTACTATAATTTACTTACACATTTCTCTGTGATTAGACAGATTATATCCAATTTTTCATTATGATAAATAATGCTAAAATACATATTTCTATGCTTTGCTTCACCTTTTATACAGAATGAGCATAAATTCCAAGTAATGATACTTCCAGATCATAGGCTATGATTTTATAATTCTTAAGAACTGTTACAAAATTGCTTTCCAAAAATATTACATATTTACATTGCAACTAGCAATATGTTGTTACCATTGATATAATCTTAATACTTTGAATATTCTCATTATTTTAAACTGTTGCTAGTTTCAAAAATAAAATGACGCCTGGTGAGGCTGAGCATTTTTTCATGTTTGTTTCCTGCTTCATCTTCCTTCCTGGACTTGATAAATGCAAATCAAGTATATATGTGCACACAGTCTATCTCTCTCTCTTCCTCTCTCTGTCATACACACACACACACACACACACACACATATGCAGACAAGTACACACCAAACAAAAACATGGTCCCCATATAATCCAAATAACTATATAATGTATTTCAATGAAAAATAAGATTAAGGTTTATATGATCCAGATTTTTTCAGGGGTACATAAATTCCTAAGTATGTGCTGCAAATGAAAATAAGTTAAATATATTTATGGTACAAGTGATACTCTGAAGAACAGAGTGAGTCTGCATGGAGTTACCCATTGATCAGCAGCAGAAAGTGGATTAAATGGCAATTAACCAAGATTCCTGGGCTGTGTTGGCCAGCTGACCAGAAGCAGCTCCAGAGAAAGAACAGTCAGTGGCTGCCTGCTTCAGAGTGAGATGTGGGAAACTGGGAGGTATAGCTGTCCAAAATAGCCATTTCAATGCCACACATTCAAGAAGCCAAAAATAAAATTGCCCCTTGGAATTAAGGAAACTGACACCTTCATCAGGCTCATAATATAGAAGAGACAGCTGAGACTGTGACCTAAGAAAATAGAACATACCAGAAGCAGGCGACAGAGGGACTAGAGGGGCTAAAAAGCAAATAGACAATTGCTGCTTAAGACAAATATCTACTTTTAATTTTTTCCTAGGACTCTCATATACCCCGGATGGGAGTGAGAATGTTTGTGGAAAGCAATTTGGCAATATGTAACAACAGAGCTAAAAATGTTCATACCCTTTGACCTACTAATTCTACTTCTAGGATTTCATCCAAATAAACGAAGAGGTAAAGAAACATTGAAGTAAAAAGATGGCACCTACAGTAAGATTGATAATAACATAAGATTGAAAATGTCCGGAATGTCCCAACGATTAGGGAATAATTAAATAAATTATGGGATATTAACACAGGGAAATATCACACAATCATTAAAAATCTATGTTTTCAAATAATTTTTAGTAAAATAGGGAGAAATTCACCATATCATCATGGCTTTTTTTGAAAGGCATAAAACAATTCAAAGTATGATCTCAATCATATAAGTAATTTTTATTCCTATAGATGGGTAGAAAAAGACTGGACAGCCACCAAAATATTAAGTTACTATCTCTGGGCTATGAGTGAATTTTATTTTCTTCTATATGTTTTCCCTAATTTCCAAAATTTCTACAGCAAACATGCATTACTTTATTTTTCAGGGAGGAAGCTACTTAATTCCACACACACCTCTGCCCCCTCAGTATACATTTTGAGATGGAGAATAAATTTCTCAACTCTCTAGAATCCACAAACAAACAAGCAATCGCGTGTCTCTCTTGGAAATGTTTCCATATTTCAAAGTCTTAACTCTCATTAATCAATAGCCCGCACATCACAATTACCCATGAGCAGGTACTTGCCCAGGGGGCTTTAGCATGCGCCAACCTACATGGGGTTTTCACTTCCTGGTGCAACATCCTCTTTGAGAGTCTCCTTCTTTCCCCAGCTGGTTTGATTCCCTACTGTCTGGTTTTTATAAGGGGAGCCCCTGTCTTTGGGGCCAGCTGGAGAGTCAGACCCAAGTCAAAGCCTACATCCCCCTGCTTATCCAACACTTGAGTCACACCTCACGGTGCTGTGCGACAGGAAGTAGGGAGCCCACAAGGAGCCCGGTGGAGTTTCTCTTCTTGAAACTTGGGAGATGGGGTTGACATTTTTAAAATAAATTGCTGGATGAATGAATCAACAGATGGATAGATCAATTAAAAAGAAAAAAGCTATGGAGCTGTTAACTCATGAAAGCTGTGGTTTGCTGTATTGAATCTCCTGATTTTAAGATAGATATTATAGTTTGGAGAGACAGGAAAAAAAGAATGAAATAAAGGAGCTTCACTAACTTGACTGTTCTGACACCACGGAGGTAAAGAGAAATGAAAGAAATTGCTAACAGTGATAACCCTAGAGGTAACCCTAAAACCTTAAATGGCATTGGCACTATGACAAAATAATCTACTATAACCTCAAGAAAGTGTAAAAATGAGAAAAAAAATTATTTGCTTTTAAAATGTAGAGCTTTTTTTTCTTTCCCTGGCAGAATAAGGAATTTCAGGATTTAGCTCCAGAAAATAGCCATGATGGCATTTCTTGACATGTAGCAGGGAACACAGTATGTCTCCTGTCTTGTTACCCCTACTGAGGCAGAAGCCAGAGACAGCAGCTTCAGTGGTGAGAGAGGGATACCAACAGGAAATTGCTAACTTCTAACAAGAGAAAGTTTATCAGGAAATGACATCAGAGGTGTCAAGAGGGCTGTAATACAGAAGACAGGAACTGGAGTATAGACGTTAAGAGCAGTCATTCAACTACTGTTAAAATACATACAGAATATGTGCACAGAGGGTTCACATATGTTTAGTTTTACTGCCCACTTGAGTGGGCACTGTGGATCCAAGGAGTATCCCAACAATGGTAACTACCCAGGTTTTTTAAAAAAAAGCTATTTCAGAACACATCCCTGAGAAATGACCAAGAATTTTAATTTAGGAAGTATGGGAGCATACATTTCCTACTGTTAAATTATCATTGCAGTTTGAAACTGTCCTAAGAGCAAATTCCAAACAGCTTCTAAGGGTAGAGGAGAATAATGTCACAGAGAGGAGAATGTACCGAGGACCTGTTTCCAATAGAAGTACAACACAAGGAATGCAAATATCTACAGCAATGGGGATGTTAAGGGTGCCTGGTTGACACTGAGGCAGCCCAATCCCTACAGGGCCCTAGAACTCCCGGCGGAGGGCACGAGACACTCAAGAGAGAATTTTTAAGGGAAAAAAATATTGCAGAAAAGGCAGGAGTCACTTAAAATGGATACCAGTTGAAGATGCCAAAAAACAACAAAATATTTTAAATACCCATAACCTCTCATAACAACAGCCTCATCCACGTTCAAGGAAATGTGGTTGTTGGAGGCTGTAGGAAACAAAGGCCTGCCCGGGGCTGAGAGCTCAGACAACCTCCAACAGGGAGGTCACCAAAGCAGGTAATCAGCCTCATTTGGTTTATAAATAGCCTATAAAAACCGAAGTCACCAACTTTCAGAATTGTGAAGCCTTCTGGACCCCCACCTCCATTAGAAGATATAATGAATTCAGTTCCACTGCAGGGCTTTCTAACAGTAGCGGCACTAGAGTCACAGAACTGTAATCTTCATTGTAAACTTGACCTTACCAACTAGCAGGTACCCCAGGACCCTAAGACATGAACAGCAGGAAAATGAAAACATCATTATTTCTCCTATCTGCTAAGCCTTTTGCTAAGTGCCAGGGGGGGAACTAAATGGCCTAAACCTGTCTTCCTAAAAGGCATGAGCTCAGGTCTCTTGAATTAAGGAAGAAAAAGGAGGGGCTCGGTATGGTAAGGAAGACATGGAGATGACAGTGACCAGTATGAGGGTTTTTGACCAAACTCTTGCAAAAAGATGACCATTAGAAAGGGTGTACAGATTTGAACCGGCCAATGCAGGGGAGTGAAGTCAAAGAGTGTAGGTTTTAGAGTCTGACAGACCTGGCTTCAAATGGGCAAGCTATTGAACTCCCCTGGGTTTATTTCCTCAGTTGCAAAATGGAGATAATTATTGTACCTTCTTCAAAGGTTATTATTCATATTAAATGAAATATTGCATGAAAGATGCTTAGCATAAGTCTGGTAAAGAGCAAGTGCTGGGTAAATATTGTTCTTAGGGCATTAAGTGCCTAACAAGTAGTATGTGCAACCATTACTACTGCAAAGAAGCTTAAAAGGGACAGGCAAATGTATGTATGGGCTGTCTCTATGCCTCAAATATCAATGAGCCTATGAAAAGGCCATGACCTAAGATCACTGTAGGTAGCAAAGGAAAGTCACAGATTTCCCTTACTCTTCCCCTATTCCAAGAACAATCACATTTTGCATCTCTAAAAATTCTCCAAGAGGTTAAAAAAAAAAATAGAAAGAGATTCACAGGCTCCCCTGAAAGTTAACTGAAATCACTCATGTTTACCAGCTTTCAGGCAAGGGACCCTGGAGCTGCCTCCTGCTCCATCAGTGGGGAAATCACAACTGCAGAGAGCTGCTGTGCCATTGGCTGGCCAACTCCGAGCCCTATCTGTCGGAACAGAGAGTCCTGGCCTTTGCACTTTAACTGCAGTGTTTCCCACCCTCTTCATCTCAGCTGGCCAGCCCCTAGGGACAGAAAGGCACATCTCGGGCCCAAAGCTGAAAGCTTTTTGCCCACACTGGACAGTGTCAGAAACTCCTACTCCAACCTCTGCAGTGAGACAGCCCAATTCAGTATTGAATCTGTGTCAAGCCACTCGAAATCAACTGGGGTCTGGGCAGAGAAGGGGCTTTAAGCAGGAAGATAAGTTATAAATCCTAAAAGGTCAGAAAGGTTTAACAAAAGGAGGGAAGGGAAGAAGGAACCGAGCAACCCAAATTCGGAATAAAGGTCAATGGGCTTTTCCAATTATAGTCCCACTGCACCAACCACAGATCTCCTCAGAATGGGAAGGAAGGGACCCTCTCTCTCCCAGCCCTCAGCTCCCTATGTCCCCACTCTATCCAATTCTCTTTTTCAACTGGGCAGGGCTAGGATTCTTGTCTTCCCATTGGCTGTCACACTATAATATTTGCTCTGCTTCCTTCCTTTCCAAAGCCTAACAGATTAGATTGCTGGAGTCCTATCCAGCTCACCAAGACAGACAGGAAACTGAAAGTAAAGCACCCCAAACTACTCATGGTGTGAAGACAGCAGGTAGAGTAGCCCAATGTCCCAGCACCCAGATCCTCTTTTCCAAGTCCTAGGTCTACCTCAGCCAGAATAAGTAGAGCCACAGCCTTTTCAGTAAATCAGAAGGGATATTCGGTCCACAAGAAGATCTAATTTGAGGCATCCAGCCTTTTCACAGGGGCGTTGCCCACCTGTCCACCTGCCCCATGAAGAGGATAGGAAATCAATGAAGTGCCAGCTGGATGCACACAACAAAGACTGTGCTCCTGCTGCTTGGGTCTTCCTAGTGTTCCACCACTTTCAGCAAACACCCGGCAGGCCAGCAGGGGGGCTGCTCAGAGGGGCTTGGATGACAGGACTGAAGCTTCTCCCTTCCCACTTTGGCTGAATCCTCCCATAGGTGGGTACCCACCCAAACCTGCATGTCTTCAGAATTTATTTTGGCCTCAAAAACAGAATGCAATTCAACCAACTACGGTGACACAATGGGGTCTGCAGGCCCTACCTCCTTATAAAGAGAGAAGAAATGCACTAAGGAAAAAGAACAATTTGCAAAAATTCTCCACCAAACGGCAGACGGTTTCCAAATCAATTCCTAGTTGATTACACATCTGTGAAGCAAGCAAGGCTTCCATTATCAGCTAGCTAAACTTCCACTGGGAGTGCCACAGACAACTGTAGAAAGTGGGGCTTACTAGAAAGGAAAAAGGATACTTAGGTCTGAGGACGACATCCAGAATTAAAGCCCCAAGAACCAGGTTGGTGGATCCAATTTCTGCAAGCTCCAGGCACTGCTATTTGCTCTCCATTTGTCAAGTGCAAACAATGCATGTGCTTGCATTCATTCATTCAAAGATTCATTCATTCAGCCAACATTTACTCACACCTATAGATGCCATGCACTGCAGTGGTATGCCACAGGGTCTGGGCTACAAGCTAGATCTTTGCTTTGGCAAAGGTCACCTGTCTTCCAGCAGCATACAGCAGAAAAGACTAATATCTGAAAAGATGATGATGCTTTTTAAATGCCTCCTCTGGTTTCTAAAGTACATCAGACCTCTGTTTTAGCACTTTGCTTTGTGTTGTAGGTACATGTGTCCTCTACCAGAGGGTAAGCTCCCAGAAAGGAGGAGAAAGAGGGACTTGGCAGATATATTAAGAACAACATTCATACAGTTTTGGAGCTTTAGCCCTAAGTGCATTCACCACTCAGCAGCCTGAGATGTCTCCAAGAGCCGCAGCTGGCCTCCTGGTGGAAGCTTTGCCCTATCTCTGCTAACTCTCCACGGAGAAACCCCATTTGGAATCCTAAAGAAAGGAGGATGGGCCGGAGAAGCAGGTAGCAAGAGAAGATACAGCTTGAACCCGTGCTCCCCAAAACGGAAGGAAGCCAAACCTTAAAGCGAAAGCCTGGGGGGCAGGGCTGGGCTGGGCAGAGACTTTTAAATCGCAGTGGAGGGAGCTCCAGGGCTGGCCCTGCCGCGCCTCCTCTCTAGACGTGCCCGGACACCTTTCCTTCCTACAAGGCCTCTTTTCCTCCCCCTTGTCTTTCCTTTTTCCTTTCCTTGTTAAAATGGTATAACAGTTTCTAGGTCTGGGGCAGAAAAAGGGAAGCGTGTAAGGTGAGGAAGGAGTTGGAGAGAGCTCCCCTCTCTAAGGGCCTTTCCTAACCTGGCACCAAACCCGCATTATAGGAGTTTTCCGCCCGTTTACCCACATAGCCTAGACCTCCAGAAGCCCGAGGGTCAGGCTGAGCAACAGCAAGGGGATCCCCTTTGTCGCCGTCGAGTTCTCACTGGACACACGGAGGAGCATTTAGGCCTGTCATGTAACAAGATGGTGGTGGAAGAGAAAGAGGAGTCTCCGATGCCCAATCCGTGCCCAAGGGACTTGCCTGGGACGCTGTCTGCTCTCCTCCCCTACCCGCAGCCCAGGCAGTAGTTGCGGGATTGCTGCCCCAGCGTCAGAACCCGCAGAGAAGTTTCGCCGCTGCAAACGTGAGAAAATGCAGCTCAGCAAAACGCCCGCCCCCACCCTGCCCCGCGGCCCCACCCCCGCGGCCCGACCCCTGGCGGTGCCGACCTCGGCGAGCCCGGGCGCTCCAGGAGCACGGAGGAGGGGCTGTCCTCGGGGCTTTCCCAGGGGCTGGGGGAGGCCGCCGGGGCTTCGGCGACCTTGCCCTTCGCGGTCAGCCTCCCAAACGCGCACACCAGGCTCGCGCTCCGCAGCCTGTCCCCCCAACCCCGTGCACCCCTGCACCCCCAGCCCTCGCCTGCCTCCGCGCGCCCTCTCTGCGCCCCTCCGTTCCCGGGCCCGCAAGGGCGCCCAACTTACCCCGCCGCGCAGAGGCTGAGTGGGTTACATCGGGCTGGAAATCGCTTCCCGGTCCGGTGGGTCCCTCGCTCTCGGGGGATTTCTTTATCTCGCTGCCAAACTCCCGGTGCCTCTCGCTCCTCTCCCCACCTCCCCTTGCCCCCCGCCCCCTCCTGTCTCTTGGCTCTTTTTTCCGGGTTAATTACGTTTCGCATTAAAGCAAACCCAGCCCCGGATGTGAGTACAATGCTCCGCGGAGCCCGCCGGGGGAGGAGAGGGGTGCCGGGGCGCCGCCGGGTGGGAGGGGGCGCGGCCGGGCGCCGCCGGCTGCTCGGAGGCGGGGACGGGCGCGCGGAGGCCTCCCGGAGGTGCGGACCGGAGCGACCTCCCCGGCTGTCCGTTGTTGCGCAGGTGGGACCCGGGCCGCGGAGCTGGCTACGCGGAGGGAAGCCCTGCCTCGGAAGCCGAGCCCTGGACAGCAGGTGTCCCGAGCGGGAAAGGAAGTTAGAGGCTGGGGACCCTGGAGGGAGAAGGGCGAGCCTGAGCTCAGGCTCCTCCTTGAACTCGATTTCTTCTTCCCAGAGACTTCGGCCGGACCTCCCTTGGGTCCTGCCTGAGCCCTTGGTCTTTCTGGGACTGGGGAGTTAGGTGTAGGGTTAGGGTCCGGAGAAGCAGCGCGGATTCTTCCGGGTTGTCAGGCATGTGTTCTACCTCCCCGGTGGTCCCGCGCTCCAACGCGGCTTACAGGGAATCTGTTTCCGGCAGTGGAGCACAAACACTCTCACTGCTCTTAGAATGTGAGGTGGTCCGGAAAAAGGGAAGACATACAAGCGTAGCAATGCAGATATAGCTAAGAGGGACCACCGAGAGCTGCTCTGTGCTGGCCCCCACCTGCGTTTGTTCCGCACAGCCACCCTGGAGGTGTCTCTCCCGTTCACGATGAGGAAATCGAGACTCGGACCTTTAGTAACTTGCCCTGGTCGCGCGGTTAGTCAATGGCAGGTCTGTCGGGTTCTGAAGCCGGCCTCCCAGATGGGGAGATAAACATTTAAATGTACATTAAGTTGAGCCCACAACATCTGAAAAATAGTGGATTCACACTGAGGTGGAGGACCCTGAGATGTAGTATCTGGGGATTCTGATGCCAATATGGTTAATAAAGTCTGAATCCTAGGAGGCTTTGAGGAAGAGGGGCATAAAAAGACCCCTGAAGTTCTCCAGGACAAGGACTGGATTTGGGAACGTGACCGCAAGGAGGGTCCAGATCTCAGTATTGTAGGGGAACAGCAGACTGTTCAATGGTCTCCCAGACCTGAAGCAACAAAGTCTGGGAATGGGGGGTCAGTGCCAAGTGAGCCAGGAGAGAGGCGAGGCAACCCCCAGCCCACTCCCCAAAAGCTCTGATGATGAAACAACAGAAGTTCCCTCTTCCATTTTGATTGACCAAGCAAAAATAAGCCACTCCACTCTCTCAGGTGTGAAAAAAAGACTGTTGGCTTTAGAACATTTTGCTTTGAATGAGGAAGGAACAGGGGACACAAGAAAAAAACATTTCCCTTGAAATAAATACATGAACATCAGTCCCCCACCCCCCATGAAGATTTTTGCCACCTGAATAAGGCAACATTGCATGTTTAAGATCATGTTCTCTGGAGCCAGATTGCCTGGGTTTGAATCCCAGCTCTGCCACTTATTACCTTTGAACCCTGGACAAGTTACTGAACTTCTTAGTGCCTCAGTTTCCACCTCTGGGTTGTTAGGAGAAATAAACAGGTTAACATTTGTAAAATGTTTAGATCGCTGTCTAACATAAAGGGCTCTGTAAATGTTTTTGAGTTTTAAAATTAGATTATAGTTTTCAGTGTGAAAAGGAGCAAAACTCCACCCAGCTCCAAGCAAATCAGACTGGAACTGATGGTTTCCAGTATAAGCAACAAGGTCTCAGATTTCATGGTATGGTACATATTAAAACCCATAAAATTCTACTCCCCATGGGGCCTGCCTGAGTCACTCAGTCACAAAGCCACAAATATTTTCGGAGCACTACTGTATTGGATGCCTGGAAGGCAAAAGGAAGCCAAAAGCCCTGAGCCTTACTGAAAGGATACAAGCATTAACTAGGAGAAGATTGAGGCAGCCCTGTTCCTGTCCAGAAAGTACCCAGGAATGAATGGCACAGAGATGAAGTGCCATCCACTTTTAAAGGAGCAAAGTGTCTCTCTGTACTGGGTTCTTAAGAATGAGGTGGGCTTTGAAATGGCTCTTAGGAGATGGGTACAGTCTGATTCCAGTGGTGTGGTGGACTGGGGGTAGGGTCATCAGTGCATCTTTAGATGATGCTCATACTTCACTAGGAACTCAGTTTACTGCCACATTTGCCCCTGGCCAAGACCTGGCCCTAGTTAGACAACAATTTCTGCCCTGATGTTTACTCCCTTAACCCTTGATTTCCCAAGTGCATCATCAGAGTGCCCCCATCCCCACCCCATCACCTCCAGCAGGCACCAAAGGGCCTGTCCTCTACTGTATCCTTTTGCCATCTCTTGACCAACATATTTTGAAAGCACTTCCATTGCCTGATTTTATGCATTAATTTTTCAGTGCAATAAACAGCTCTGATATCTCAAAATGTGACTGCCCGTGGGGAAAGGGATGTCAAAAGAAGGGTCTTTTGTATCAGCTATTTCAGTCCCCTCATTCTATAAATGCAAAGAGTGCCACAACGTTTACTCAAAGTTTTGCAGCTAGTTAGTGGCCGAGCAGGGTTTAGAACCCAGGGTTGACTATCCCCAGAATCTTCTAGTATTGGCATAGCAATCTTTCTTTTAAGGTGGACCCCTCTGGCCCAGAACCTAAGAATCTAAACCAAAAGCCTTATACTTTGCTTTAGGCATTGAGTTATACACTTTATTCATATTCAATATTAATGGCTAGTTAACTGCACAACCTACTGACCTTCAGTGGCTGACCTCCTGGGAACTGTACTGTTTGTTCTCTGTCCTCAAAGATATCCATTGTATGAGGGATCAGCCTGAAGCTGGAGCCAGTTAGTTCGTTGAGCAAAGTATGGGACTGAAAGGACCAAGGTCAATGTTTTGATTCTGGTTCAGGCCAGTTAATTTGCACAGAGATAAATTATTCCAAGATTGCACCTCTAATGTTAGCCAGTCATTTTATAAATAGTTGCTATTGCTTTCAGTAGCAAAGTATGAATTGTCCTGCACCATCCATTTCAAGAAAAATTACTCAAACTACCATTGTTCTCCTCAAGTCTACTTATTCAACAAATTGTATCTATTATTATTTTTGCTCCCATATATCTTGCATTTACTTATTTGATAGGTGCTTACTAACTAAATCTGTATGATCTCATTTAAATCTTACAAAGACACTGGGAGAAAAGTACTATTATGTTCCCTATTTTACACAAGGTGACTAAGGCATAAAATGAAGCCAGGATACAAACCTGGGTAGTCTGATGCTGAAGCCTTCCCTCTTAAGCACTGAGCTACACTGGCATATGCAATATTAGACCTTATGAAGGATACATAATGAGGTACAACAAGAATCTTTCCCCTCCATATTTTCAATATTCGTCAGCATTTAAAATCTCCATTCCATTTCACATAGTAATTTCATGTCCAAGTACATGCTACAGAGTCATGTGGTCATGTGGATCAGTATATATATAATTCATGTGTATCTCTATATTGTATATGTGTGTGTTATGAATGTGTATATGTAGGTATATACATGCACACACACATATATACATGCCAAAATTATTTCCTAGTAATGAAGTTTGTAAAACATTGCTATACTGATAAATCTGACACTAATATAAACCTCAAAGCTGAGTGTGCATCTTGCCCCCAGAAATAACAAAGTCCTGGCCAAATGCACCATTCCTATCGATTCATGCCGATGGCACTGTTTTTCTGTCAGTTTGAATAAGGACAGTGCACTGCTAGGATTCCTGTATCCCCAGTAATGCCCTATGATTAAATGGGAAGAACTGGGCCTGTGACATCTTTTTTCCTTAGACTAGTTACATAATCTGCTTCCTCCGCACTGAATCCAAACAGGGGCTACTATTAGTAAATACTTGTGTATGAAGATAGTTAAAATTGTTAGCTGAAAAAAACTCTATCCAGTTTATTCCAAGAGATGCCTGTGGTAGTCTGTGAAGTGGGTTGACTTTTACATCAGTAGCTCTCAGATCATTAGAAAACTTAGAAAACAAAGAAAAGCAAAAAAGACATTTGGACATATGGCTTTACGTTCTTCCATTATTTTGTTAATAGGAAATACATGCATACAGTACAAAGTTCAAAAGTTTCAAAAAACCAACAGTGAAAAGCAAACATTTTGACCCCCAAACATACTGTTCTCCCCAGAGATAGTCAATTTGTTACATTCAGTCTCACAAGGGCATACCTAAAAATATTCTCTCTGAGTGGTGGGATTAGAAGCAATTTAAAAAAAAAATCTTCTTGGTTTATTTCTGGGGTTTCCAAGTTTTCTTTGATAAGCATGTTAGTATTTTATGATTAGAGAAAAAAATGTTAGTTTTTAAAGTACATAGTTTTGTTTTTTTTTATTTTAAAACTACCTCAGAGATCTTATAACTGCATTTTGATGAAAAACCATGGAACTAACTTAATTTATAACTTAAAAGCACTTGGCAGTCTGTGGATACATTTTTCAAAAAAATTTAGTCAGGTTTGCATCCATTCACATTAAATCTCCTGTCATTAGAAAAGATATACAAAACCTGATTAGCAGCTTGAACTGAGTACTCGTGAAACTCACTGAGTCACTGGAGACAGGTAATTTGCTCAGAAATCTTCTTTCAAATTTCATCATAATTTGTATGATGACTCCAAATGTCCATCAAATTACATTAGTCTGGAGAATTAAGCCCAGTCTGGCTTAACTCTTTCATTCAGTAATTAAATCATAAGAAGCTAAATTTATCCTTACACCTAATACTTAATCATATCGTGGGTATTCTAATTGGATAAATGATCAGATGTAACCTCCTGTATCTAAAGATACTACAACACTGGCTCACTGTAAAGACACATACAGGAACATGGCCTTGATCTGGGGGTCACCCTTCCGGAAACTTCAACCTCTAGAACAGAACTCTGAACTCAGAAGGTGAGATGGGAGAGGACTTTGGGTTGCCAAAGTCCCTGCAATAAGGAAAACCTTTCTTAGGCTTATTAACTCTGATTTAACATCTAATTTCAAAAGGCCCAGTTATATGGTTTCCTAGCCCTCAGCAGCTTAGAAACAATAGGAGAATGGAGAAGCTGGGGGAGGGGAGGGAATGGTGGGGTAAACTACTTTATCCAATTTATCCCAATGTCCTTAAATGGAATAGCTGACAACAAAAGAGGAGGAAGAAAAGTTAAAAAGCTATTCCCAGGGGTATGTGTTCAAGACAATCTTCACCATTCCTGGTGATGGCCTTGAGATAGGATGAAGTGGCTAAACTGAGATCAATGCCTTTGTATGAGGCGGAAAGTTTCATACAGTTAGCCTAAGAAGGAGTTGCTGGTAAGAGTGGTGGCCTCTGGGGAGGACTATTGCTGTGAAGAAGAGACTTAGATTCACTTATATTTATATTTTAAAATGCTGTATTGTGTGCATTATATATATTTTTCTTAATAAACAATTTTAATGCCCATACAAAAGACTACAAATAAATAAAAAGTTGGTAAAAAGGAAAGCTTTATAAACTAAAAATATTATAAGAAGACCACAGTGAGATATTACTAGGCACCTGTCAGAATGGCTAAAATAAAAAATAGTGACAACAATGAATGCTGGGAAGGATGCAAAGAAATGGGATTGCTTGACCATTGCTTGAGAGAATGTAAAATGGTACAGCCACTTTGGAAAACAATTTAGCAATTTCTTTAAAAACTAAACATGCAACTACCATACAATCCCGTAAATTGCACTCTTGGGCATTTGTCCCAGAGAAATGAAGATGTACATTCACACAGAAACCTATACATAAATGTTTATAGCAGCTTTACTCATAATAGCCCACAACTGGAGTCAACCAAGACATCCTGTAATTGGTGAATAATTAAACTGTGGTGCATCCATACTGCGGAACACCAGCAATAAAAACGAATGAACTAATTGATACACTCAACAGTCTGCATGAAAATTATGCTGAGTGAAAAAAAAAAGCCAATCCCTAAAGGTTACATACTGAATGATTCCATTTTTATAACATTCCTGAAATAGCAAAATTATAGAAATGGAGAACAGATTAATGGTTGCCAGGGGTTATCGAGGGGTGGGGACAGGAAGGAGGTGGGTGTGGCTAAGGTAGGACAACACAGGAATCTTTCTGATGACGGAAATGTCCCGTATCTTGACTGTATCAAAGTCAATGCCCTGGTTGTGGTTTTGTACTATAGTTTTGCAAGATGCCACCACTGGGAGAAACTGGATAAAGAGTACCCAAGATCTCTCTGAATTATTTCTTAAAACTGCATGTGAATCTACAATTATCTCAAAATTAAAAAAGAAAATCATTAATGAGAAAAAAATTAAGCTATTTTTACAAAACTCTCACCTACTGTAGTGAGAGTTTGTGCTTAAATAATCTATTTTTAAAAATCACTTGTGATGAAACCTATCCCTCTTGACCCAGACTAACTGAGGCATCACTATTTATAAACTCCATACACTGGTTAAACAGTTTCGAATATTGTGGCTGTGGATGGCAGTATGTAGACTGTGGTGAACTAACATTTAGTTTCTAGTTCTGACCAGCAGAGCAGTGCTTCATTCCTTTTCCATCTCATCTGTTCCCTATCACCTAGCTTCTCCCACTTGCATTAATTTCCTCTGCTGTTTGGGCATTTGGTTGCTTCCATATAGTTTTCCATCTTCCTTAAAAAGAAAGTTTCAATACTTGCAGAAACTCCACCAGTACCTCACCTGGAATGCGAGAAAGTCGCTCGCCTGTGATAGGGTGCACATTGGGGTTGATTAGATCATTTCAATTAGTTACCATAAAACGCTGCTGTGGCTCCCCTATATTCAGAAGGTGACAAGTTAGCATTACAGTAGAAGTCCTTTAAAATTCAGCTCATAATTATATGTTACTGAGTACACCATGAGTCAAATCATGGCCACTGAAATGTAACTGCTTATTCTTGAAATAGTTCAGCTGTGAGGTCCAGGGGCTGGTTTATTTCTGGTTTCTCCAATTTAAGCCCTTGTATCATGACCCTGTAACTACCATCCAGTTCAGAGTAGAGGGGCAGCATAGAGAGGGACAAAGAACTTTGGACTAGAAATCTTCTGAAAATATAAATAGAATAATACCCACGTTTTCTATTGCTCAAGATTGCAAAGTAATATATATATATGTATATATATATATATACACACACACACACACACACACACACTTAGAAATATAAGTACTATATTATGAGCAGGAAAGTCAGTAAGAGAATGGTATAAAGTACTGGCCTTCACATTTTTGCTCACCTACATCCCCTGAAACATGCTGAACAATTACATCCCTTCACACATTTTTAAGTTGACATCATTGGTTTAAGTGGTTGCAAAGGATGTATCCCGCATGTTGTGAGCATCCTGTTTTAAAATAAAACTGTTATATCACTCTTTAAATGTATCCAGTAGAATCTACGTACCATGGTAGTTTGACACTTAGCATCATACATTTAAAAAATATGGGCAAGTTTTTCTTTAACAGTCAGAAATTTTAAAACATTCCCTTTCCTCCTTGAACTATATTTTCATTCTACTTCTCCTAAAGAATTGTATCCAGATGTCATTTTTTTAGGTTTGAACATCTTTTATTGATCACCCTATCATATTTCTCTGTAACCAAAATGCATTTAGAAACTGAAATTTACGATTTAAAAAAATATCCTGTGACATAGGGCTCTTAGTGTTAATACATTTTTTTATGATGAAGTCATCATTACAATTATTAGCAACAACGTAAGTGTATATTTTATGAATTGTTAAATATAAAACAGTAATATTTTATTGGAAATTCTTAATTAGATGGATGAGGATAGTTTTCAAATATATATAGTTTTATATGTACAAATATAACATATATACATATATGTTATTAGTTCAAGTATCCATCAATTAATATTACTTATTAATAAGTAATTATAATTAATAATACTTATTAAGGCTAGAATAAGCACCAATACTATCCCTATTTCTCATTTGTCTGAATATAAGCTCTGAGAACCCTTTTCACAATGGATGGGACTAGAAAGAGTTTTGTTATGACAATGTCCAGGGCTGAGGAAAGAGATGAAAAACTGGGGCATACTTCTGGGTTTACAGCTTTGGAAGGGGGCCTGGAACGAGTAGATTGCCTCTGATACAAATCCTATATAAAGATTTCTGGCCAGTCCATCTTTGCCAGGGAACCTGAAATTCGTTTCTCAGTAGGGCCTTATTTGGCAATGTCATTCAATACTTTGTAGCCCCTCGACTTAGAGGACAAATGTCACTTACAGCTCTTCCTTCAAAAATTATTCTAATAATCAGTGGACAACTCAGCTTCTCCTTCAAGTGTTAAGGAAAGCAATGAATAGAAACCACCTAACTTGCAAAAGTTTTTGTATCTCAGTTTTAAGAGGCTTTCACTTTCTCAACACCAACACAAATATTCCTAATTGTCCCTTGTCCTGGCCCCTGGGGGGTTTTACAGCCCAGGGCAATGGCGTCCTTTCCTTTTTAGAGTGAGAGAGGACTAGTGTGAAAGGAGATGAAAACACAGGGGACCCAGCATGCAACCTGGCCCTCACTTGGGCAGATCTGGAAGCTGATTCCCTTAAAACAGTTCACCTCTTGGGAAGTCTGCAAACCCACCTTTTGAACATCACTGGTATAAGGAAATTTAAGAGGAACTGCCTCAAATACAAAGAATTGTAATGTAGATTTTTAGTGTTAAGAGACCTTCAAAGGCATCTAATCCTAGAGTTGCCAGATACAGCAAACAAAAATGCAGAACACCCAGTTAAATCTGACTTTCAGTAAACAATGAATAAGTTCTTAATGTAAGTATTACTATGCAGTATTTGGGAAATGCTTACACTAAAAATTTATTTGCTGTTTATCTGAAATTCAAATTTAACTTGGCATCCAGTATTTTACCTAGCAACCCTATCTAATCCGAATGATCCTTTTTTTTAGAGACGAGAAAAACTGAGACTGAGGAGGGATAAAATACTTGACCAAGGATCTTTTACTTCTCTCTCCACCTAATTTCTCAAATGTATTTAATACTTTCTCACTCTCATTATTGTATCCATTTCTATCCTCTCCATCCCTTTTTTCCCCAACCTTCTTACCCAAAGCAAAAAATGTAAGCAAGAAACAAAAATAAATAACAATCATGTAAGGAGGAAAGTTTTTGGAGGAAACCAGGGCAATGAAATGGGGTTGAGAGGAACAGAGAGAATGTGTGGGTACAGCGTGGGCAAAACACCTCTGTCCTGTCATTTCAAAAATAAAGGCTAAAAGAAAAAAGAAAAAAATAAATAAAAAAGGCAGCATCAGCAGCTTCCTTTAGGATAGAAACCAAAGTTAAATAAAATTGGTGAATATTCTCCCTTACAGTCTATCCCCTGGATACATAATAAAAGAAATTATTCAGGTCCAACTATGTTTCTTACATTTAGTGCTCTCCTCAGCTGTACCTTAGTTTTCTGACAAAGCCTTCCCTGTTTTCCTTCCCCTTCAATCTATTTACTACGTTGCACTCTCTCACTCCCCTGTCTTCATCCAAGCACCAAAAACAATTTGAATTTCAAGTCCTTTTTTTGGCCTTCCTGTGGGTGTGGGAGGACCTCCTTTGGGAATTGTTCTGGATCTGGTCTGCTCCATCTGGAATTTGGTACAATTTCTTTCTGCGACCCACCCCACCTCCTTTCCTTAACACATGGGGAATTCAGGTTCCCGCACCCCAACAAACCCTGTCTACCTAAGTCCTTAGGATAACCGAGGTGACCAGAGCCCCCCAGGAGTCCCTGCTGGTCTGCCGCCTCCACTTACCCTGCCCCTGGTTTTGGAAGGACAAGGACTCTCTGCACAAAGGGGCCAGATCTTCCCCAGCCACTGGAAGCCACCTCTGGCCAGCACACAGCTTGAAAGGGCAAGGTGACTGCAAGAAAGAGGAAGGCAAGATCTGTGCTTCAGCTCGGGAGACTCAAGGCAAGTTCCTGTTTCAAAGACAGAGTTTTAAAAACTGATTAAACTCAGAGAGTTGTGTGGTTTTTGTGTTTTTGTTTTTTTTTCTTCACTCCCCAACTCACCCATGTGATCCCTTTTATCGTCCTCTGGGGGACAGCTGATCTTCCTTTCTGAACAATCTTTGTAGACCTAAACCCCCCAACCCTATGCCACCACCTCGCCCCTCCCCACCCCCACCCCCACCCCCACTAGCACCAGGGCCATTGCTTAGCTGCTTCTGTCCTGGAGTCCAGACTGGGGTGAATTTTTGTTACTGACAACAAAGAAAGAAAGGAAAAAAACTGAGAAAGAGAAAAAAGACTGCACATCTAAGAGTTTCCTGTGGTTTGGGAGAGTTTTAGTTCAAGGTTTTTTGTAACTTTTTTCCCCTTTTCCCTTCCATGCTGAAGACAGTGCCCCCAAAAAGCTGCTGATTACCTGAAGAAGATGTTTTCTCTCTTGAGACCCTCTCCTTAGATTTGGAGTTGGAAGGGAGGAGATCAAAGGGGGTGATGGCGAAGAATGAAGAGTTAGTTTCAGGCAGGATCTTCTGCGCTGACTCAGAACCTTCTCCCACTGAGCCCAGGGAGAGGGCGTGTACCCCTGGGCGGCCTGGCCAGAATCTTCAGGGGGTCTCATTTTTCTGTGCTCACAGTACTTTTTCATTCCTCTATTTTGGTTGTCTCCTTATATTAAAATAGGTGTGATAAGGCCTAACACCAATGTTATTGTACGGAATAAATAAAATGAAAGCAGCTAGTATATGCCTGACTTATAGTAGACACTAAATTAATATTTGTCTCATGTGAAGTGCACTCATCACATTACACTGCATTTGTTGTCATCCCCACTGAACTCTGAACAGCTTACTTGTCTTCATATCCCCTCTACCTAAGATAGTGCCTGGAACATACAAGACACTCTATACAAGCTTATCAAATTAATTTATCAATTAATTAATTCATGGTCCCACCCTCACCCTGGCCCCGTTTTGCTGGCTTGTCAAGTATACACTCTTCACCCTTCTTTCACTATAGTCCCTGGACCAAGGTTTAGGAGCTCAAATTCTGAACAAACGTTGCCAGATCTGAACTGGATGAAATGCTAATACTCCACTCCCTAGAAATACCAGAGAGAGTTTTCTCAGCAGGCACACAGGAGGAAAGAGATTAGGAAGCCCACACTCTGTGAGTTGTTGGCATTTCTGAGTCCACTGCAGAAACGTGACAGTGTTCAAATTAACGCCCGAGTCCAAGGTTCTATTTATATTCAAAGTATTTTACAGAGCAGAGGACATCAGCCTTCCTGATGCCCTCTAAGGAGGGCAGAAGAGCATTTAACAGGAAAAAAGGAAAGAGGGAGAGGGTGCCTGAGAAAGGGAGGAAGGCAGACAGAAAAACAGAGATAAAGGAAGGAAGGAGGGGGGGAAGAAGCCAGAAAAGGAAGAAAGCTGGAATAGCGGACTTAAAAACAGTCACATGGAAATCCCAGTTAAGCAGTCAATTGAACACATGATTTTATCCCTGCTCCCTCTTAAATCTCCATTCAAATGACAATAAGTGGAGGAAAGGAGCATGAATCCTCAAGCACAAAGAGAATGTGAAAAAGTCAAAGTCAACAATATATTTTAAAATTTGGGGAACAGAAAAGCTGATAAATAAGTGGAAACTAACCTACCAGACAGGAAAAAAACTGAAACCTAGACCTGCAGGGGTTGGAAGTCAACAAGAAACCAGCTGCTTTGCATCTCCAAGCCCTGTACAGTTCAGGGATTAGATCACCAAGAACCTCTGAAAGGTGGTGATTTGGGCAGGGCCAAAAACGGGAGAATCAATTGAAAGCTTGTAGGATGAAGAATTTAAACCCAATCTGGGGAGAAAAATACAGAGAGGCTTAGGGTCTAGATGCACCGAGGACAGAAATAAGACACTTTACTGGCAGTAAAACACTTTACTACAATTTACAGACAACCAAGGGATTGGTTGATTGAAAGCCTATATACTGAACAGTCATGCCACCCCCGCCCCCCATCTACCTGGCCCACTTTAGCTGGCAGATTGCTGAAAACTGGCTGATATCTCCTCAATTCCCACCCCCACACCTCAGCAGAAGTGTGAGGATTCATCTCATGGGAAACTGTCCAGTGCAAGAAAAAAACTAAAGAATCAGCTATTGGTCTCCCAGTGCCATGGCTTTGGTGTCTTTAAACCCCTCACATGTGCACAACAATTTCAAACAGGTTTTGAGCAACTCACAATTATGTGAACTGACTCACAAGGACCCTCAAATATTTAAGGGAATCCTTCAACATGAAAGATAGACCATCCTGGCTGCTCTCAGAGGCTATGCTTCCCCCAGTGCCAAGGACATCACCGAGATCCTGGGCAGCGTGGGCATCCAGGTGGGTGACAACCAGCTCAACAAGGACATCTGTGAGCTGAATGGAAAAAAACATAGAAGACGTCACTGCCCGGGGTATGGGCAAGCTTGCCAGTGCGCTTGCTGGTGGTGCTGGGGCCGCTTCCACCACCTCAGGCTCTGCAGCTCCTGGTGCTGATGGGCCCCAGCTGCAGCAGAGGAAAAGAAAGACAAGGAGACAGAAGAGGTGGAGGAACATATGGGATTTGGCTTGTTCAGTAAAACCCTTCTCCCCTGCAAATAAAACCTTTTTATGTAATTAAAAATAGTAAAAGCAGGTTGCACTTCAAAGAGAGAGCATTAAGAAAACAAGAAAGAACTCATGTAGGTTATAAATATTATGGCAGAAAAAATTTTCAATAGGAAGGTTGGAAGATAAAGTTAAGGAGACTACCAAAAGTAAAACAGATAGAGAATTGGAAAATAAGCAAGATTTTTTTTAATTAGATACAAACCCAAGAGGTTGAGTATCTTCTAAATAAGAGTGCCAAAAAGGTAGAATAAACTCATTAAAGATAGAACCCCAGAAATGAGTACATGTTTCCAAATTACAAAGTCCAACAATGCCCAAAACAAGAAAGAAAACAGACCCACCCCAAGAAATATCACTGTGAAATTTCAGACCTCCAGGAATAAAGAGTAGATCCCAAAAGCTTCCAGAGGGAAGCTCTGAGAGGTCAAGGAATCAGAATGGCATCAGACGTCTGAACAGCAGTACTGGAATCTAACAGACACAAAGATCAATGCCTTCAACATACCAGAGGAGAAATGATTTAGAACATAGAGTTCTATACTCAAAGTATCACCTAATCATGAGGACAGATTAAAGGTATTTCTCTGGCATACATCATCTCAGAATATTTACTTCTCATTCACCTACTCTCAACAAGCTACTAGAAGATGTACTCTTCCAAAACAAGGGGGTAGAGAAACTGAAATGAAGGTTGCTGGAAACTTTAGGCCTAACACAGGAAAGAGGTGTGCCGGTGTGTGTATTTATATCCCCCAGAAAAAGCCAGTGTCGATGTGACCCATGCAACTGTAGGTAATAACTCTGATTGGATAATTTCCATGGAGGCGTGGCCCCACCCATTCAGCATGGGCCTTGTTTAGTTTACTGGAGCACTATGTAAGCTCAGAAGGAAGGAGCTCACCGCTAGCTGGAGCTGAGACAGACATTTTGAAGACAGCATTGGAAGGTGATGCAGACATTTTGGAGAATGCCATTTTGAAATGCAACCCGGGAGCAAGCGGATGCCAGCCACATGCCTTCCCGGCTAACAGAGGTTTAGCAGATGCCAATGGCCTTTCTCCAGTGAAGGTACCCTTTGCTGATGGACACTTTATAGCCTTAAGACTGTAACTGTGTAACCAAATAAACCCCCTTTTATAAAAGCCAATCCATTTCTGGTGTTTTGCATTCCGGCAGCATTAGCAAACCAGAACAAGAGGTGAAGAGAATTCCCAGGGTGAAGATGAAGGGAAGTTTTGGAATAAGAGCTGTGTATCAAACCTAGAGAAAAAGCAGTCCATACCAGATCTGGAGGGCAGAAGAAGTCAGGGTTGCGATCTTGGACACAGTGAAAGTAAAAATAAGAAACTGGGAGATCACCTGATGTATTTGAATGTATTGAGAAGAAATTTATAATTCTTTCAGAAAGTTGGAAGATGAATTCATGTCAGGTGCATAGAAAGCCACTTAAAGAACAATAAGAAAGGCAGTTATTAATTCCAAGAAAAACAATATGTTATCTAGGAAAGAAAAGGTAATCATAACGTACTACATGGCTCTCCTCTGAACAATGTTTACATAAATAATAATGTAAACATTATTTAATAATAATCACTATACAACTGGAAGCTAGAGTAGTAAGAGAGCTAAATTCCCATATTCCACAGATAGATGTCCATAGAAGGAAAAATCAAGAACTAGCAGCATAAGCATGATATATGAAAAGGTAAAAAGTATAAGAAACAGCTTATTGGGAGGGTGGTGGATTGAAGTAGGGAGCTGCTGTTTTTTGTTATAAGCCTTGTAGTACTATTTGATTTTTTAAACGGTGTGCATGTGTTGACTTGATAATACTAATATAAAAATCAACAAAACAGGCATTTCGAGTCCTGGACCTAGTTCCTTCCCTTTCATGCTGAAGGATCTAGTTGAAGTTTATTAAATGAAGCACCTGTGATGTCCTGCTTCTCCTTTCCCGAAGCACCTGTGATGTCCTGCTTCTCCTTTCCAAAAGCAAGGTGGTACACAGAGTCTGTTTATGCCGGTTTGTATATATTATGTCCCCCAGAAAAAGCCATGTTCTTTGATGCAATCTTGTGGGGGCAGGTTGATTAATCTTTTTATTAGGGTGTGACCTTTTGATTGGATGTTTCCATGGAGATGTGACTCAATCAACCATGGGCAAGACCTTTGATTGGATAATTTTCATGGAGGTGTTACCCCACCCATTCAGGGTGGGTCTTAATTGAATCACTGGAGTCCTATAAAAGTGTTCACAGACAGAAGGAGCTGCTGCAGCTGAGACAGACACTTTGAAGATGGCCGTTAAAAGCTGACATTTTGGAGAAAGCCATTTTGAAATGCAACCTGGGAGCAAGCAGACACCAGCCACGT
>PVKY010003008.1:0-23166 GCA_004027775.1 Bradypus variegatus | reverse complement strand
GCAGTTCCAGGTATTTACTTCTAGCCATTGCAACACATTAAAACCTAAGAGGTGTTATCTGTATAGTGCATAAGAATGTCCACCAGAGTGACCTCTCGACTCCATTTGAGATCTCTCAGCCACTGACTCTATTTCGTCTCATTTTGCATCCCCCTTTTGTTCAAGAAGATACACTCAGTCCCACGATGCCGGGTCCGGATTCATCCCCGGGAGTCATATCCTGCATTGCCAGGGATGTTCACATCCCTGGGCATCGGGTCCCACGTCGGGGGGAGCACAGTGAGTTTACCTGTCAAGGTGGCTCAGTTGGAGAGAGAGAGGGCCACATCTGAGCAACAAAGAGGCACTCAGGGGGAGACTCTTAGGCACAACTACACGCAAGTTTAGCCTCTCCTCTGCAGCAACAAGCCACATAAGGGCAAGTCCCATGATCGAGGGCTCAGCACATGAAACCACCAGTCCCAATTTTGTGACAACATCACCACCAATCCAGGTGAGGAAGTCCAACACATCTGCAACTTCCCCCAGATCCTCGGGGTTGGGTGGTGGGGGAGGCTGTAGTGTATCCACCTTTTGATCCTTTTATTGCCATGAAGCATTCTGCTCCACGGATATCGATTTCTCCATTCTCCTGTTGATGGATACCTGGGTCGTTTCCAGGTTTTGGCGATTAGGAATAAGGCATTGACTTTGGGGAAGAGTGCGGGACAGTTGTTGGGGCTGGTTGTTTCCCTCTGGTGTTCCTCTCTCCCCCAGTTTTGCAGGAACTGAGGTTGGATGGGACAACTTGATGACATTGAGTCAAGAATTCACAGGTGGGGCTTGTTCCTCAGATCACATCCATCAGGAGGCACAAAATGTAAGTGGTGCCACTGTTAGTGATCTAAGGTTGATCAGGAGGTACCTGATCCAGGAGGTGACCCCCAGATCTCTCCAGCATGAAGGTGAGTTTTGGTTTTTATATCAGGGTCAATGGAGGGTGGAAGGGTTGAGCAGGGGAGTGACATGGTCTGATTTACCATTTGAGTTCCACGTGGAGAATAGACTGCAGCAGGCAGTGACGGAGGAGGAAGAGCTGGGAGGAGGCTACTGCAATGGTCCAGGTAAGTGACGATGGTGGCAGCAGTGGAGGTGATGAGAAGCGGTTGGGCTCTAAATAGATTTTGAAGGCAGAGACTACAGATGTGCCATCTCCAGCACCAACACACAGTAGGTGCTCAAAACCTGTTGGTCGGCCTGAGCTGAGCTGCCGGAGAGCAGAGACCATGGCTGCTTCACCTCCATGTGCCCATCATCCAGTGGTTTCCTGCTGTAATAAAGGAATAGAATAAGTGTTTGACCCAATTACCCAGCAGGCCTTGCAGCAGCCTCTGATTAATAACAAACAATGTCAAGAGCTGTCAGCTTTGCCTGTTTCTGGTTTGGGGTCCAGGACAGAGATTTCTCTCCCCACAACCCTGGGCTCATGCTCACACCTTCCCACCTTGGCCCAGGAGGTGACGGTCAGACCCCTGCATTGTCATCTGTACCTGGCAGGCCAGCTCCCAGCAATCTGGGGCCAGCTCCCGCCTGAAATCCTTTTGGCCCTGATGATGATGGTGGGAGAGCCTAGGTTGTTTGTATCAGCTGTCCATCACCGTGTAACAAGTTACCCCAAATGGAGTGACCCAACAGTAAACATGTATCACATTTCACGTGGGCCAGGAATTCATTGCATTAGCTGGGAAGTTGTGGCTCAGGGTCTTTCATGAAGTTACCATCACAATGTTGACTGGGGCCACGTTATCTGAAGGCTTGACCGAGGTTGGAGCCTTTCAAGGCAGCTCACCCACAGGGCTGGCAGGTTGGGGCTGGCTGTTGGCAGGAGGCCTCAGTTCCTCTGCACAGGCCGTGTCACCCATGGCAGCTGCTTCCCCCAGAGCAGGTGATCCCAGACTGTAGGGTGGAAGTGGCAGTGCCTGCATGTCTTAACCTTGGAAGTTCCAGGCCATCACTTCTTCAGTATCCTATTGGCCTCACCAATCGGCCATATTTGCTGTGCACAGGGCCTACAGAAGGGCACACTTATCAGGAAGCAAGAGTCATCAGGACCCATCATGGGGGCACGTTGGAAGTCAGATCCCAAAGAACAGGAATGGGTTGCTTGCCCATTCTTCCAGGGAGAGACTGAGGACCATCCAGTCTTCCTGTGGGCAAGGCCTTGGGCATGCAGGAGGGAAGTCAGTGGGCGTGGCCTCACAGAGCTTCCGGTCAAGCAGGGAAAGAACTCCATCCCTTCAGAGAAATCACTGGGTTAGCAAAACCCCGTGGACTGCAGGAGGATAACGAAGCTGCCAAAGCTTGGAGGCATCTCCCTTAGCAAGAGCCTCATACACAGCCCAGTGCCTCAAAGATAAGTCCAGAGGGAACAGGAGAGGGTAGGGGTGAAGGGCAACAGCACCTAGAAGGAGAGAGAGAGAGCTCCCTCAGCCCAGAAACAATCATGGAAGGCTCTAGGAGGAGGTGGCATTTGAGCCAGCCTTGAAGGTTCAGGAGAACACAGGCAGGCAGAGATAGTGCAGATGTGAGGCTCACATCCATGCCAGGGACATCATGAGACACACCCCCAGCTCGTACTTGGCACAAATCAATTGATCATATACTATCCTGTGTGCCAGGCCCCTTGCCAGACCCTGGAATTATCCAGCAGGAGAGGAGATAGATAAGACCCTGATATTATGGTGCCTATAGTGATGGTACTGGGCAGGAACTGAAATGACCTTGAGATTAAGAATAATAGTAAAGGTCACCCCACTCCAGCCATGCAATTTACATGTATCATCTTATTGCCACAGGCATGATTGTATCCCTGTTTGTCAGATGAGAAAACCAAAATTCAGAGTCTAAGTGACCGGCCAAGGTCACAGCCAGGCAGAGCCAGGCCTTATAACTGGGAGCTCCGATCCCAGACAGAGTAGCCCCATAGCCCTCGGCTTGGCTCTCTGGAATGTTCCAGGCTCCAGGCACCGGCCAGATCTCTTCCCCATTGGCAGGAGCCCTCTCAGGCCCAGGGCTTTGCAATGGGAGGAGAAAGGTGGTCTGAGCTTGTGCAGATCAGCCTCGCTGCCCAAGGTCAACCGTGTGGCTGATCACAAGGGCCTATGAATGGCACAGGGACGGATTTGCAGGGGTCGCCATGGAGCAGAGTGTCACCAGGCCTGACCTCCCTCCACGGTGGGAGCTGCAGAGGTCCTGGCCCTGCTAGAGGGCTCCTGGGGAGCTGCCCCCACTGTAGGGCCCCGTGTCTCAGAGCCCCACTAGCCGCTTCCCGCCCTGGCCTCCTGCGTTAGCAATGGCCAGAGTGGTTAGAGCTGCCCGTAACTTGGTGAACACTTCCGTGTGCCAGGAATTATGCTGAGCACGTCACGACATTCCATGCAGGGTGTGTTCCCATTTCACAGATGAGGAAACTGAGGTTCAATCAGGCTAGGTCAGTTGCCCAAAGGCAACCCCAAAGCGAGTCCTATCAAAACTGGCACAGCCGAAAGGATGGAAAAAACTATATACCATGCAAATAGTAACCAAAAAAGAACTGGGATAGCTATGTTAATATTTGATGAAATAGACTTTAAGTCAAAAACAGTTATGAGGGACAAAGATGGTCTTTACATACTGTTACAGGGGACAATTGAACAGGAAGATAGGACAGTTAATGAATATATGAATATATATGCACCTAAAAGTGGAGCCCCAAAATATATGGAGCAAATACTGATGGATTTGAAGAAGAAATTGATGGTTCTACATTAATAACAGGAGACTTTAACATACTACTCTCAATAATAGGTAGAACATCTAATCAAGAGATCAATAAGGAAGTACAAGACTTGAATGATACACTAAACCATCTCGACCTAACAGACACATCTAAAACACTGCACCCAATGGAAACAGAATTCACATTCTTTTCAAGTGCACATGGATCATTCTCCAGGATAAACCATATCATGAGTCACAAACAAGCCTCAATAAATTGAAAAATATTGAAATTATACAATGCATGTTCTCTGACAACAATGGAATGGAACTAGAAATCAATAACAGAAGGAGAAAGGGAAAATTCACTAATACGTGGAAATTGAACAACATACTCTTAAACAACCAATGGGTTAAAGAGGAAATCAGAAGCAGAATTAGGACATATCTTGAGGTGAATGCAAATGAAAACTGATTTTTGACAAGATGTCAAAAGCCACTCAATTGGGAAAGAATAGTCTCTTCAACAATTGGTGCTGGGAAAACTGGATCTTCATTTGCAAAAAAAAAGAAAAGATACATGGGACTTCATCAGAATAAAAAACTTTTGTTCCTCAAAGGACTTTATCATGAAAGTAAAAGGACAGCGTATACATGGAAGAAAATATTTGGAAACCACATATCCGATAAATAATTAATTTCCAGAATATATAAAGAAATCCTTCAACTTAACAACAAAATGACAGACAACCCTATTTAAAAATGGGCAAAAGACTTGAATAGACATCTCTCTAAAGAAGATATACAAATGGCCAATAAGCACATGAAAAGATGCTCAACATCATTAACCATCAAGGAAATATAATCAAAACCACAATGAGATACCATTTTACATCCATTAGAATGGCTGCTCTTCACAAAAAGGAAAATAACAAGTTTTGGAGAAGATGTAAAGAAATAGGAACACTCATTCATTGCTGGTGATAATGTAAAATTGTGCAGCTGCTGTAGAAGGCAGTTTGGCAGTTCTCAGAAAACTAAGGATAGAACTACCATAAGAGCTGGCAATCCCATTACTAGGTATATACCTAAAAGAATTGAAAGCATGACTCAAACAGGTGTTTTCACACTGATGTTCACAGCAGTATTGTTCACAATTGCCAAAATGTGGAAGCAACCCAAGTGTTCATCAACAGATGAATGGATAAACAAAATATTGTATATACACACCCTAGTATATTATTCAGCCATATAAAGGAAAGAAGTTCTGATCCACGCAACAACACAGATGAACCTTGAAGCATTATACTGCGTGAAATAAGCCAGACACAGAAGGACAAATATTGTATGATCTCACTGTTTTGGAACAATTAGAATAAGCAAACTCATGGAGTCAGAATCTAGACTATAGATTACCAGGGGGTGGGGTGGGGATAGCGAAGGCTTAAAATGCACAGAATTCCTGTTTGGTGATGATAGCACATTTTGAACACAATTGACATCACTAAAATGTATCTGAATATGATTAAAAGGGGAAATGTTAGCTAATATATAAGGTAACAATAAAAACTAAAAAAAAAAATCATGGAATTACACTACACAAAACGTGAGCCCTAAGTTAAGCCATGGACTTTAATTAATAGCACAATTATAAAAATGTGCTATCATCAATTGTAACACATGTGCACACCAATGCAAGTTGTTGTTGGTGGGGTGGTGTATGGGAATCCTGTATTTTATGCATGATTGTTCTGTCAACGCACAACTTCTCTAGGAAGTTTTTTACCAAGTGATGCAGCCAATGTAGAAAATAGTCTGGCAGTTGGTTCCTCAGAAAGTTTAACGGAGAATTATCATCCCACTTCTAGGTATATACCCCAAAAGAATTGAGAGCAAAATCTCAAGCACTTGTGTCCCCAGTGTTCATAGCAGCATTATTCACAACAGCCAAAAGGTGGAGACACCCCAAATGTTCCTCAGCAGGTGAATGGATAAACAATTGTCGACTGCCCAGACAACAGAATTATATTCATCCATAAAAAGGAATGAAGTTCTGATGCATGCTACAACATGGATGGACGTTGAAGACATCATGTTGAGTGAAATAAAGCAGACACAAAGGGAAAGATATTTTATGATTCCACTAATATGGGATAATTAGAGTAAGCAAATTCATAGGCACGGAGTGTAGAGTACAGGTTACCAGGATGTGCTGGTTTGAATGTATTATGTCCCCCAGAAAAAGCCATATTCTTTGATGCGATCTTGTGGGGCAGACATATTAGTGGGGATTAAGTTGGAACGTTTGGATTAGTTTGTTTGCATGAAAATGTGCCCCAACCAACTGTAGATGATAACTCTGACGAGATATTTCCATGGAGGCGTGGCCCCACCCATTCAGGGTGGGCCTTGCTCAGTGGAGCCATATAAATGAGCTGACAAACAGAAGGAACTCAGTGCAGCTGAGAGCAGCATTTTGGAGAGGAGCTACAGCCAAGAGGGACACTTTGAAGAAAGCACAGGAGCTGCAGATGAGAGACAGTTTGAAGATGGCCTTTGAAAGCAGACTCTTGCTCCGGAGAAGCTAAGAGAGGACAAATACCCCAAGAGCAACTAAGAGTGACATTTTTGAGGAACTGCAGACTAGAGCAGAATGTCCTGGGAGAAAGCCATTTTGAAACCAGAACTTTGGAGCAGACGCCAGCCACGTGCCTTCCCAGCTAACAGAGGTTTTCCAGACACCATGGGCCATCCTCCAGTGAAGGTACCCGATTGTTGATGCCTTACCTTGGACATTTTATGGCCTTAAGACTGTAACTGTGTAACCAAATAAACTTCCTTTTATAAAAGCCAATCCATCGCTGGTGTTTTGCATTCCAGCAGTGTTAGCAAACTGGAACACGGGCAGGGAGGGGGAAGTGAGTAGTTCATGCTTAATGGGTAGAGTTTCTGTTTGGGGTGATGGGAGAGTTTTGGTACTGGATGGTGGTGATGGGAGCACAACTTTGTGAATATAATTAATACTCTTGAATTATAATCTTGAAAGTAGTAGTAGTATTTTGAGAATTTGAGTAGTATAGACATGACCACAATAAAAAATAATAAAAATCTGTATCTATCTATCTATCTATCATCTATATATCATTTATTGATCAATCATCTATCGTTCATCTATCTATCCATCTATCATCTATCTATCTGTCATCTATCATCTATCATTTATCATCTATCTGTCCCTCATCTATCCATCATCTATCTATCCATCTATCATCTGTCTATCAATCTATCATCTTTCATCTATCTATCCATCATCTATCCATCTATCTGTCTATCCAACTATCATCTATCTATCTATCTATCCATCCTTCTATCTGTCCATCTAATCTCATGATCTGCTCTCTGCTCTCCCTCCCCTCTGCCACCTCCCAGTCCCACCCATCATTATCTACTGCAGAGTCTACTCACAGGTCTCCTGGCTTCTTACTCTCCCTCCAAATCTTCTCTCCACTCAGCAGCCACTTTAGAAGTGTAAATCCCATCAGGCCATTCCCCTGCATAAAACCTCTCCAGCCTTCCTTTGCTTTGGAATAAAATCTAAGCTTAACTACCATGGCCCCCAGGGGTGTTTGTTTTCTGACCTCATCTCCTACTAGTCTTGCACCTTCCATTCTGTTCCAGCCACACTGGCCTCCTGGACATCCCTGGAAACTTCTACAGGCATACCTGTTTCAGGATCTTTGTCCTTGCTGTCCTCTCCACCAGGACACCCTTCCCACTGAGGGCTTCTATTTGTGTGTCAAGTCTCAGCTCAAATGTCACCTCCTCCCAGAGGCCTTCCCTGATCACCCCTTCTAAAGCAGCCCTCCAGCCCTTTTCATCTCAGAACCATGCTGTATTTCCTTCCCAGCACTAACCACAAAGTACATGTTTTCTCATTTGTCTCCTTTGTGAGAAAAGAAGCTCCAAGAGAGCTGGCCATGTCAGTACCCATGTTTTGCTGCCACTGGTCAAGACAGGTGTGATTAAAAAAGAACTTTATTATCATTACATATATAGAACGTAGCATTTCCCATTTTAACCCCTTTCAAGTATGCAATTCAGTGCTGTTAATTACATTCACAATGTTATGCTCCCATTAACAAAACATTTCCATCACCCCAAACAGAAACTGTACCCATTAACCAAGAGCTCCCTTTTCCCCAGATCCTGGTAATTTCTATTCTCCTCTTGGTCCTTTATGACTTTGCATACTCTAGTTATTTCAAATCAGTGAAATCATGCAGTATTTGTCCTTCTGTGTCTGGCTCATTTCACTCAACATGAGGTCTCCAAGGCTCACCCACGGTGTAGCACGAACCAGAAGTTCATTCCTTTTAAGGGCTGAATAATATTCCACTGTACTCTGTTTGTCCATTCATCTGCTGATGGACACTGGGGTTGCTTCCACCTTTGGGAGGCAGGTGTTATTCTGATTCCCATATTACAGTTAGGAAAACTGGGGTTCCAAGAGGTTAAGGAACTTGTTTGGGCTCAGCCAGCTTCTAAGTGGCTGAAACTCCTCTGTTGAGACCCAAATGATGTGGCCCATATGCTCCTTTATATTAAATTCTGTGGACAAAAAGAGGAAGTGACCACCCAGTTGGGCCAGCCCTCCCCAAGCTCAGTTCTCAGGGGGTGACCGGGAGTGGGGCCTTTGCAAGGATTTGACCAGGAAAGTAGACCAGTAGTCAGAAACCACCCCTAGACCCAAATCTATTTGTCAGCTTCTCCCCTGCCCAGGGGTAGCTTGGGGACATAATAGGTAGGTTGCAGTGTGGACTCTGGAACATAAGACACCTTCTGCCTGGGACTCTGAAAAAGAGTCCTGAGCCAGCTCCATTAAAGCCTCAGTTTCCTTGTCTGTACCATGGGTGTAATCATTGCACATGGCCTGGAGAATGGCCCAATTGGGGTTTGCTCAGAGCATCTGAGATAGAATGATCCCAAGGGGCTTCCATTCCAGGCTTCAGCCAGTCACTCATTTAGTCAGTCAACAAACACCCATTGGACATTGTTTATGTGCCAAGTATTCAGTGGGGCTCTGGGAATTGAATTCAACAATGACTAACAATTAGGAGCCAGGATGGGGCAGAGGGCACAGCAACAAGCTGAGGCAGATGCGGTTCTAATCCCAGTCCACTCAGGGAACAGGCTGTGTGACCCTGAGCTCTTTTACTCCCTCTCTGTACCTCCCTCTCTGCACTTGCTTCATAAGCGCCTAAACCTTTACCTGGTGTGCTGGTTTGTATATGTTATGACCCCCAGAAAAAATGCTTTTAGATGTAATCTTGTGGGGGCAGACATATTAGTGTTAAATTGGAATCATTGGATTAGTCGTTTCCATGGAGATGTGACCCACCCAACTGTGGGTGATGACTCTGACTAGATAGTTTCCATGGAGTTGTGGCCCCGCCCATTCAGCGTGGGCCTTGATTAGTTTACTGGAGCACTATATAAGCTCAGACAGAAGCAGCTCACTGCTGCAGCCGAGAGAGACATTTTGAAGATGGCCATTGAAAGTAGACTTTTGCTAGTCCAGAGTTTGCCCGGGAGAAACTAAGAGAACACCCCTGGACACCTAGAGAGGAATGTCCTGGGAGAAAGCCATTCTGAAATCAGAACTTGGAGCAGACGCCAGCCACATGCCTTCCCAGCTAACAGAGGTATTCCAGACACCATTGGCCATCCTCCAGTGAAGGTATCTGATTGCTGATATGTTACCTCGGACACTTTATGCCCTTAAGACTGTAACTTGTAACCAAATAAACTCCTTTATAGAAGCCAATCCATTTCTGGTGTTTTGCAAAACAGCAGCATTAGCAAACCAGAACAACTGGCTACAGGGAAGGGAGAGCATGTCCTCCTATCCCCACTCTGGGCAAAGCAGAACCTGAGCCCACTGATGTGAGTGAGGGTCACAGTCACCGGTGAGCATCTTAGATACCAGAGCTCCCAGCTGCTGGCACCATCCCCCATGCCAGGTGGGTCCTGGGAGGCAGCTGCGGGCACAACCGGCCAGTTACCCCATCAATGGGGGCCCAAGGAAAACCCCTCCTCCTGTCTCCTCCACCATCCCCTTCCCACCTCCTGCTACCCACTCCCTGGAGCCTTTCCACAGCCCGGCTCCCAGCTGCCTGGCATTGCCCCCTGCCCATCCTACCAGGAGAGCCTGCTCACCTTCGTGTCATTCGGGCTTGATGAAAACATGCACTGGGCAGGCAAAGCCAATTCAGGTCACACTCAGAAAGACTCAGGGCTCAGGCTGAGTCTTTCTCAGGCCCCTGCTGGGAAATCTTACTGGGGATGTTGCCGAGGACCAAGGGCCCAGTCCCCAGCTTACCTGTGGGAAGACTCCACAGTGAGGGGATTCAGGCCATCTTCATCTGCTGGGGCTGCTGTAACAAAGTCCCACAGACCAGTTGGCATAAACCACAAAATTATCTCATGTTCTGGAGGCTGCAGATCCAACATCGAGCCTCTGCAGGTTGTACTGTGCTGGTGGGGGCTGGCTGGGGACCCCTAACTCCAGCTCTGCCTTCGCCACACGGCTGTCTGTCTCCATCCCTGCATCAGGTATCTGTTGCCCTGCTCAAATTACCTCTCCTTGGATGGACTCTCATCATAGTGAATTAGGGTCCCCCCATCCCCACCCTGTGATCGATTTTGACCTTCTTAACATCTTCAAAGAGCCTATTTTCAAATGTGTCCACATGCACCAGACTCGGGGGTAGGATTGGAGCCTGTCTTTTTGGAGGTACAATTTGATCTGTGATAGATGATCAAGGGCCATGGAAGGGGACTGGGGGCAAATTTCCAGGACCCCTGCCCCCGGGCCGGCAGTGAGCTCACAGTATCAGCTGCAGGGATTTCTCACATGCTTTTCCCAGAGCTAACACACGCAGAGTCGGCAGCTTCTTGGACCAAAGAAGCCAGAGGCTCAAAGACCATTCTGCCTCGTCGCTGCTCCGGAAGGACCTCGTCACTAAAATGCTAACACAGAAGAAAAGAAGGAGGAACGTGGCAAACACATCATTCTAGAATTTATAAATATTACCTAATTCGTACTTCCCAGCAGCCCTCATTTTATCGATGATAGAAGTGAGGCACAGGGAGATTCATGTGAGATGAAGTTTCTCCAAGCACCTGCCAGGCCCTTGGGGACATTTGAGAGGGGACTTGTGTGGCCTCTGAGAGAGCAGGCCAGGAAGGGGCTTGAGCTATTGGAAAATCCCCAAATGAAGCCCCCACCCCAGCCCCCCAGGGGTGGAGGGATCACGGAGGCAGAGAGAGGAACAGGCAGAGAAACTGAGGCACGTGCATGGCCTCTGCCCCCATCTGGCATGTTCTCCTTTCCAGAAACTTCCCAGGAGTCAGTTCTGCCCCCAGCAGAGTCCTTGGCTCTTGGTGAACAGGCTCGTCCTGAGGGCCTCTCTGCTGAGCTGCTGTTTGGAAGTTTTGTAGATGGTTCGAGGGCATAGCGGTTGCGGGACCTGGAGAGCAGAGGAGGACCTCCAGACCCTGCAAGCTCCTGGTCGAACCAGTGGGTGGGAGGCCATTTCTCACCCTCTCTTCCCTGCTGATTAATTTAGGGCCAGACAGGGGGTGCGTGTTGAGGCCTCTGTCTCCCCTGCTGTGGGACCAGGTGGTCTTAGGCATTTCCAGCTGTGTTTCTGCCCAGTGCTCTAGGGTTTGGGGTGCTCAGATGTCTGGGTGGCAAAGAGATGTTGCTGTGTGCCTCATTTAGCTCAGAGGCAAAGACACACACACAGAGAACAGGTACAAGACAGCAAGTCAGAGACAGAGTGAAGTAGAGGAAAGAGAGAGAGGGTGGGGGAGAGCGAGAGGGAGGGAGAGAGAGGGACACGGAGAGGGACAGAGTTGAGAGTGAGTGGCAGATGCAATCAAACATGGTGAGCAACTCAGAGTCACGGGTTGAGGGGAGGTGAGCCATTGTGGGGATGGGGGACACAAGGGAACCCAGCCATGGGGCAGCTGGAGGCAGCAGCTGAAACAGACTTGGCCTGCCAGGCTCTCTTCCCTGTCCATTGTGCCCAGCTTGGGCTTGGCAGGGCCCCTGGGCAGAGGGTAAAGGGAATGGAGGGGCAAGGCCAGCTGCAAACCATCCCCCTTTTCTCCCCTGATTCTGCCCAGGAAGTCAGCATTCCACAAACATTTCCTGAGCACCTGTTGCGTGTCAGGTCAGGGCCACCTACTCACCACCCTTGTAGCCCCTTCCCCCATACTCTATCCTTGGTGGACAGTCCTCTGTTCCAAAGCCCTGTCCCACCTCCAGACTATTGTTTCTATGGCCTGGATTGCTCTTAACCCCTGCTCCTCCTTCTCATTCAAGATGCCCCTCATAGGGAACCTCCTCTGGGAAGCCTTCCTTGACTTCTAAGCAGTCATATGGCTTCTCTGGTCTCTCGTAGCCCTTCACACTGCCCTGGTTACATGCATTTGTCATGTCGTATCCCCACGAATTATGAGTCTGTCTCCTTTACTGGAAAATGAGTTCTGGTTATTAGGGACCAGAACCAATTCACTTAAGTCCCCAGCAAAGCCCAGCATGGGGCCTGGCACAGAAGAGGTGCTGGATGGATAGCTGAATAGAAGGAGGGGTGGGTAGGTGGTTGGAAGCATCTATGGGTGGATGGGTAGAAGGATGGGTGGATGGAGAGATGGAGGGATGGAAGGATGAGTGGGTGGATAGGGGATGGAAGATAGATGAATGGATGGATAGAAGGAGGGAGGGACAGAAGGATGTATGTATGTATGTATGTATGTATGTATGGATGGATGGATGGATGGACGGACAGATGGATGAGTGAGTGGATGATGGACGGATGGATGGATGAACGGGTAAGTGGATGTATGGATGGTTGGATGGAGAGGTATATGTAAGAGTGGGCAGATAGTTGGAAGGATAGATGAGTGGATGGATGGAGAGATGGAGGGACGGAAAGATGGATCGATGGATAGTTGAGTGGGCTGGGTAAGTAGATGGAAGAATGAAGGGAGGTCCTTATTTTCAAGGAGCTTTGAGGTGGGCAGGAGAGTCACCCCACGTTACTTACTTCCACCTCAATGAGAAAGGTTCTGGAGCCCAAAAGAAGGGCCTGTAGATTTCCAGGGAGAGTAATATCCCTAGTCGATGGGACCCCATTCACGCCACTACTATGGAAGCTTTAGTCTGCACCTGGCCTAGACACAGCATGGGGTAGTGGATTAGGGTTTAGAGTCTAACCTTGGACTCACTTCTGCTATTTCCTAGTTGTGTGGAGTTTGACAAGTCACTTCTCTGCTCTGGGTCTCAGTTTCCCCATCTAAAAGGGATATATTAATAGATCAGATCACACAGTGAGGTTAAGCATTTGTGTTCTGGAGCTGGGCCACCCGTGTGAGTCCAGCTCTGTCATTTATCGGGGTGTGACCTTCAGCTACTCACTTTACCATCTAGTGCCTTAGTTTCCCCATATGTAAAATGGGGATAGTAACAGTTCCTCTCCTGTGGGGATGCCTTGAGTATTAAATGACTTAATATACGTGAAGTTCTTGGAACAGGGCCCGGCCCATACTCACCGCTCAATAAATGTCAGTAATTGCCCATGTCACGGTGTGGTTGGGAAGAGAAAATGAAATCATGCCTGTAAAAGGCTCGGCTGGGTGCCTGGAGTGTTGGAACTGCTCCAGCCATCACGTTGTCCTGCACCCACAACATTATCTTATTCTCCATGGGGAAACAGCCTCCGAGAACGGTGACGCGCCCATGATCAGGACACCAGTAAGTGGTGGAGGCCACAATTTGAACCCAGGCCTGGCCAGTTCTGGGGCCCCAGTTTTCTCCAGGAAGATGGCAGCCCCAGGTCTTGGTGTATGAGTTAAGATTTCAGTGGGTGACAGGCTGGGCCTGGCCAAGAGGCTCCGGGCTGGTGGCTGAGCCAGGAAAGCACAAAGCACGGTTGGGGAATTGTGCATCATGGGCTTGGCTGCACCGGGCAGCAGGAGGGGGCTTGGGTGCCAGGAGTGACCGGGCATGGGTGAGGGCACTGAGGAGCATTGGAGGGGCTTCAAGTGCAGAGGGAGCTGGGAACGGAATGGGACATGCCAGCCGGCTGTGGAGATGGAGCTGGCATTGGGAGCCCTTGACAAGGGAGTTACATTCGGAGAGCACGTAATGGGGTTCCCAAAAAGCAGAGGCCCGGTGCGTTTTTTTCCATAGATGCTAAGGCCAAATACAGTGCTACAGGAGGCAGGATTTCCCCCCCATTTCAGTTTCACATAGGTGATAACAGCTGTGACCACAGCCACGGAGGCTGACCGCAAGCCTGACACGTAGCTTAAAAATCACCACAGCAACCTCCTTTCATAGAGGAGGAAACGGAGGCATGGAGAGTGTTAAGTGATGTTCCCAAGGTCACGTGGCTGGTAGCCACAATCTGGCTGTCCCCTGCTCTCTGTCCTTGGGCACCCCTACTTTGGGATGTGTGGAGGGTAGCAGGGGAGTCTCGGACAGACAGTGAAGGATGGGAAGGGCATTTCTGGTGAGGGTCCCAGCCGAGGAGAAGGCTGAGGAGCAGGAATGAGTAGCATGGGTGCAGGCACAGTAAAACCTTCTGGGGCCCTCCATCGAGGCCAAAGTCAAGGGCTTTGAGCCAAAGTGGATAATAATAGTACATGTCCTAATGGCAGGCTCTGTTTCTCACCCTTGAGGTTCATTGGTGACAGGTAAGTATCATTGCCCATTTCACAGATGAGGAAACCGAGGCACTGGCCACGGGCAGAGTTGGGCCGGGAGTCTGGGGCTTTGGGGGTCAGGCCATGGGCAGATACTGGGGAGAGTGGGGAGTTCAGGGCTGGAGAACTGCTTGGCTTTGCAGGACAAAGGCCGGGAAACTTAATCGTGTTTACCTTGCCAGGAGATTAAGATAATTCTGCCCGAGATTTGCCCGCAAGGCAGGCAGGTAGCAGCAGGTCTTGGGGGGTGGGGCAGGGAGGGGCTGGTGGACAGGGGCAGTGGTCCCAGGTTCCATCCAGCCTCTGTAGGTCACGGCGTCTGCCAGTCAGCATGTTGATTCAAGCTCTAAGCACCTGACAACAGAGACTGACATTATTCAAGTGAGGAAACCGAGGCAAGGAGAACCGCCTGAGTGCACATGGCAAGTAATGGGTTCTGCTGGGATTTGAACCCAGCCCTCCTTGCTCTTCACCCCCACCCAGTTACCTGAAGCTATTGCTAAAGTCAGCATATTTAAAAAGGAAACTCTGGCTAAGAGAATTCAAATAGAGTCGAGAGGCTGTCTTGGAGGTTATTCCTGTTTAAGCTTCACCTAGATATGCCAAATGGCCACAGTATGATAAGTCCAAGTCAACAGTAGTCCCAAAAACCCTAAAATTAATTAATTGATTGATTGATTAAAAATAAAAAGGAATCTCAATGTCGTATCTGGGAAATAGCTGCCGTGGCATAAAAGTCAACACAGTAAAGACAGAACATGGTTTTAAAATTCCCTCCAGATGCTGTCACCTGAGAGAGTTCAGAGCTGGAGACTCTTAAGGGATCAGAGACACCTTTGCCCCAAGCTGGGCCCTTTCTACCTGGTCAGGACTGAAAGACTTTTGGAAAGGGAAGCACTTTCCCACAGGTAAGTCCATTCCTTTAGGCTGTGCCAGGCCCTGCATCTATCAAATGGTGTGATCCCTGTGGCAGCGTGGCGAGTCCCCGTGTAACAGGTGATGAAATGGGGGAGATGGCTGTGTTGGTCCCTTACCAAAAGTCGTGCTGCTAGGGTGGGGCCGAGCTGGGCTGCATTTCTGCTCCAACTCCCAAGGACACGTCCCCAGGACCCGACCTCTCCAGGGGCACTTGCTGGCCACGCCCCTCATTCATTCTAGAGGCCAGGTGGGGCAGCACAACCCCTGCCCCCGTGCGTGACACAGGAAGCCAGTTAGGCAGGGCAGGCTCTGGGGGAGCCCACGTCTGTGGGGGCAACACAGAAACATGCAGAGCACAGACATGCGCTCGCACCCCCTCAGCTCTGCTTGGAGGGGAAGCCGCCTTCAGTGTGGGCATGCCTGAGAGATGATGGGAACTGGCCGCTTTTGACTGGGGAGGAAACTGAAGCTGAGGGTGGGAGAGCTAGCTGCATGGCCAGAACAGGGTGGAGCCAGGATTTGACTCTAGTTCTTTCCGGCTCCCCACGCTGAGCTCTTTTCTCTATACCATCCTGCCCCTTCAGGGGGACAGTGTCAAAGACCTTTCCTTCTAAAGCTAGAAGCAGATTGTACTCATGCATCCATTCATTCATCACGTACTCCTGATGTTTACCCTTATGCTGGGTTACAGGGACTGGAGGGTAGGTCAGCCCAGCCCCGGCCCTCCAAGAAAGCTGTCTCTATTGGGGAGATGGACCCCAAACCAGATCACCTTGCATGAAGGGGGAAGCACAGTCATTGTGAGGCCTAGGGAAGCCTCTAACCCAGCTTGGGTCGGTCAGGTTGGGGGTGAGAGGGGCAGTCAGGTAGGGCTTCCTGGAGAAGGTGGACCTGAATGGAGTCTTGAGAAACTAAGAGGAGTTTGCCTGGCACTAAGGAGGTCAGAGCTTTACTGAGTCCTGAGAGAGAGAGCAGAGCTCGCCTCTAGGAGCTGAGAGCCTGAGAAGAGGGCAGTAGGGACAGGCATGGGGGACACTAAATAACCAGTAAGACCATAGTCACTTCCTTGGAAAAAGAGGGCCTCTCCAAGGGATTGGGAGACCCTGGGTGCCCTGAGCCCCTTCCAGACCTCATAGTCAGGGCCTTACCCCCTGACCCACCAAGCACCTGGTCCCACAGTGGGTGCCGGATAAAGACTAGTCAGTCACAGGGCTGCAGGGCTGGAGGAGTTTTCATGCCTATTCTGCGTGTGAACGATGAGGAGAGGGAGGCCCAGAGAGGGCACTTGACTTGCCCAAGGTCACACAGCAAGGTGGTGACAGACGTGGGCTCTCCCCAGCTCATGCCCATCACCCAACCCCAGTATGACCCCAAGTAAGTTGGCCAGTACCTGAGTTCCTGGCTGCCTGCTGACAGTCCACGTGGCTCTTGAGGAATTAGTGATAACAACTACTACCAATGATGCTGATGTCAATTGTGGTGATAATAATGATAGTAGTTAACCATCCTAGTTACTTACTCTGTGTTAGACTCAGTGTTAAATGCTGCACACAAATTGCCCTCCACAATACCTTGTGAGGCAAGAACTATCACTCTCCCCTTTTTGCATGGAGAGAGGCCCAGAGAGGTGAAGTAACTGGTCCAAGGCCTCACAGCAGGTGAAGGGCAGAGCCGGGATTTGAGCTCATGCTCTCTGGTTCTGGAGCCCACACCCATTTACCTTGCGCCTTAGAGACCCCCACCGTCCATCAGGGCAGACAGACACACCCACCATCCACTTTCTGATAATGTGGGAGACACTCAACTGTGACCCAGTAGGCAAAGGCCAGCCCCACCTGCTGATGTGGGCCACCGCGTGGCTTTGACAGATGCCCGTGTCCTTGGTTGAACTTTCTCTTAACTACTCTTGGCCCTGAACTGCCAGGTGCATCAGAGGAGACAGGAGACCGATGTGGCCTGGCTGGCAGCACCCCGGCCGGGTAGGGCCAGCCCCCTGCCAGTTCCTGGCCCTCCATGCCACCTGCTTGGTGATGCAGCATGGGTAGGAGGGCGGGGTTCTCAGCCTCCAGGTGTGCTCTGCCCACACCTGCCTCTACCAGCCTGGGAATGTAGAGCCCTTGGCAGGGCTAGAAAGCCCAGGTGTGGTGGGTAAGGACTGAGCAGGGTGGGGTGGGGGCAGGGATCTCCCATGGGGAGCTGGGGGTGGCACTGGAAGAAGTGACCACTGTCACTTGTAGCTGGGGAACTCTGGGTGAGTTTCTGGGCCTCTTAATGCCTCAGTTTCCTCATCTGTGAAATGGGGATGCTAATGCCAACCCCACAGTTTGTGTTGTAAGATGAGAGGGTTTGAAAAGCAACTAGTGAGTGCCTGGCACATGGGAGATGCCCACAAATAATGGTCTCTACACTTAATGTGAGCCCATACTACTTTCCAGTCTCACAGGGCAGCCCATGATTAGTAGGAGAATTGGCTTAGCTTATAGGTCTGCGTTAAGAAGGATTCTGAGGATCAATCTGGGACCAATGAGAAAAAAGTCATTAAATAATGATGTCTGCTATGGACCCAGTAAAGAAGAGTGGGTACATGTGCTGTGAATACACTGTTCTCCTCTCTCTTGCTCTTTCTTCTCTCATTGCCTCTGTTGGCTCCACCTTCAAAACATATCCAGTATCCAAACCTCTTCTTCCCACATCCATTGCTACACTCTAGTCCAGCCACCATCATCTCTCTTCACTGTTTTCATTACTTTCTCCCTTGCTCCTTCAGCCTCTTCTAACAGGACCCCAAGGGATCCTGTTATACCCTAAGGCAGACAACATCCCTTCTCTGCTCAACACTCTTCCATAGCTCCCGCCTCCCCCTGGCTCACCCTGCTCCAGCCACATGGGCCCCTGGCTGCCTCTCCCAAGTGCAGGGATGCACCTGCCTCAGGATCTTTGTACCTGCTGTTCCCCCTGCCTGGAAGGGCTCACTCCCTCACCTCCTTTGGCCTTTACCCAGATGCCCTTGTGGCACAGCCCTCTCCCATTCTAGTCCCCTTCCCTTGCTTTATGGTTCTCTCAGCATTTACTGCTTTCTAACATGTGATGTGTTTCTTTTATTATCTCTCTTTATTTATCTCCCCTTTGAGTGAGAGCCCCAGGAGGGCAGGGATCTTTGTCATGTTGCAGCTGCAGCCCCAGCACCTGGGACCTCTCACCCAGCAGGTGACCTTAAGGGAAGGGAATGTGTGAACTTACGGGGGAATGAATGAATGCGTTGCTTGTCCATTGAGGTGCCTTGGCTTGTGGCAGAGGACGCGAGGACAGGAAATTTCCCTGGTCCAGATGAGCAATGACGATGGCCTGGATGTCGAAGGGGTGGAGGGATGGAGAGAAGGAATGTGCGGGAGACAAGAGGGGCAGATGGCAGAGGCCGAGGGGAACGGGGAACGAAGGAGAGCGTGGCGTCCAGGAGGACACCCCTTTCTGGTGTTGCCTCGTCCCAGAGGGGCGAGCCTCACCCAGGATCCTGCAGATCCCGCAGAGCCTCACACCCCACTGTGGTACCTTTTTGACTTGGAGATGCTGGAAACTGCCCCGGGGCTGACCCTGTACCACTTGGGGCCAGGGCTGGCCCAGCGTTGGGAGTTCCATCGTGGTGTCTGTGCCAGTCTGAAACTGTTATGGACCCCAGAAGAGCCATGATCTTATTTTTTATTTAAGGCAATTTTATTGACATATAATCACATAATATACAATCATCCAAAGTGTACAATCAGTTGTTCATAGTGTCATCATATAGTTGTGCTTTCATCACCACAATCTCTGAACATTTTCATTACTCCAAAAAATAAAATAAAGATTAAAATAAAAAATAACTTCCAAAACTTCCCATTCCCCTCCTCCCCCCATTGTTCATTTTCTTTTTTTAATACAGTTTAATTGAGATAGAGTCACACAGCCTACATCATCCACAGTGTACAATCAGTTGTGCACCATCATGCAGTTGTGCTTCATCACCAGAAACAATTTTTGAACTTTTTCTTACGCCGAAATAAAAATAAAAGCAAAAAACACCCAAATCTTTCCATGCCCTCCAACCCACCCTACTCTTATCTAATTTTTGTCCCCATTTTTCCACTCATCTATCCATACACTGGATAAAGGGAGTGAGAGCCACAAGGTTTTCACAATCACACGGTCACACTGTGCAAATCTTCATAGCTTTACAATCGTCTTCAAGAATCAAGGCTGCTGGTTGCAGTTCAACAGCTTCAGTTATTTCCCTCCAGCCATCCCAACACACCAGTAACTAAAAAGGGATATCCATATAGCACATAAGAATATCCTCCAGAGTGACCTCTCGACTCCATTTGAAATCTCTCAGCCACTGGAACCTTATTTTGTTTCATGTCTCTTTCTCCTTTTGGTTAAGAAGATCCTCTCAATCCCACAGTGCAGAGTCCAGCTCATCCCCAAGAGTCATTTCCCATGTTGCCAGGGAGACGTCATGTCCCACCTAAAGGGAAGGGTAGTGGGTTCACCTTGCCAAGTGGGCTTAGGGAGAGAGGGGGTCTATATCTGAGCATCAAAGAGAGAGTCATGATCTTTTAATCCATTCTTGTTGGGTGGAACCTTTTGATTGGGTTGTTTCCATGGAAATGTGACCCACCCAACTGTGGGTAAGACCTTTGATTAAATTATTTCCATGGAGGTGTGACCCTGCCCATTCTGGCTGGGTCTTGATTAGTTCACTGGAGTCCTTAAGAGAGCTCAAGGGCCGACACAGCCCAGACGCTTGGAGACACTTGGAGATGCAGACAGAAAGAGGTTTGGAGATGCTAAACTAAGAGATGAAACCCAGAGTTTGCCCTGGAGAAGCGAAGAGAGATGCTTAGAGAGAAACACCCTGGGAGAACAAGCAAGGATGCACGGGAGCTGAGACAGAAGCTAGGAGAGACAAAGCCCAGAAACATTTTGGGGAAAGCCATTTTGAAATGCAACCTGAGAGCAAAGGACCAGCAGACACGAGCCACATGCATTCCCAGCCGACAGAGGTGTTCCAGACACCATTGGTCTTTCTTCAGTGAAGGTATCCTCTTGTGAGTGCTTTAGTTTAGACACTTTTATGGCTTTAGATTTAGAACTGTAAATTTTTAATCTAATAAATCCCCTTTATAAAAGCCAATCCATTTCTGGTATTTTGCATAACAGCAGCTCTAGCAAACCAGAACAACATCCTTCTGGGCAGTTCTAAGGCCCCTGCCCCTGGCAGAGAGAGTGAGAGTGGCTGCTAGAGAGATTCAGGGGAGCTGGCCCCAAAGAAGGGCACAGGACAGACTCACAATAATGATGCCCAAATGAAGACCCAGAATTCAGAGGCGAGACTGTATCTCCCTGGCTCCCCTCTGAGCTCACTCTATGGCTTGTTCTTGCCCGGAAGCCCACGTGCTCTCTGACCCCTGCGCCTTTGCATATGCTTGCCCTTCTTTCAGGAAAGCACCTTCCACCCCACTTCACTCTTTCATCAGGCTCATTCCTTTTCATCTTTCACATCTTTGCTTAGACATCAGCTCCGTGGCCCCTCTGAGTTGTCCTTCTCTGGAACACTCCAGTTCGTGAGTCCTTGAGGAATGGGGGCCACGTATATCTTGTGCATCATCATGTCCACAACGCAGCCTGGGGCCTGGGATGTAGTAGGTGCTCAGTCAATGCCTGGTGAAAGGTTTGCTCATGCTTGCAAGCAAATGAGCTCGTGCCTTCTGATCCAACCTCTTTGACTTTGCACCACCCCTGGTCTCGTCTTTGGAGGGGTGCGTGTGTGTGCCAATATTAGTAACACTAAGAGATAGCCCTGAAAGTTCTTTTGCAAAGCACTTCCACATTGTCATCTCCTAACAACCCTGTGAGACTGGAAGTGACTACGAGCGAGTGGTGAGGGGAGAGGCTCCAGATCTCACAACTTTTCACCTTTCCTGGGCAAGGAGGCAGAGGCAGGGGTCAGCTTGGGGACCCCTGAGGAGATCCACACGGTGCAGTGGAAGGCCCACAGGTAAGGTTGGGAGGGTCCCCAAACCTGTGACAGCTAAAATAAGGTAACAGTGGCTGATCTATGGGATCTGAAAAATTCGTCACAATGGAAATCTGAATTATTTGGCCCCAGCTGGCAGAAGGGAGAAGGAAGTGGGGCTTAAGTTAAAAAAACAAACAAAAAAAACAAGAGGAGAAATCAGAATTAGGTTCTGCCCCTGTCCTACAATTTCCGTTCTGCAACCCTCTGCATCTCAGTGAAATGTATACTCACCAGATCCTGTACGAACATCTCCCCAGAAAATTCCAGGCTTTTCCTGTGGTCAGAAGAATGGAAGCCAGGCAGATGCTTTTCTCCCAATAACCTTGGGAGGATGCGATCCTTAGTGGGTCAGACGTCTTGGAAAATTCCCCGGCTTTCCCACCCCCAACTTCTTAGCAAGTATTTGTGGCTTGTCTCAGTTTTCCAGCACCACAGGGGAGAGTTTTCAAGATCACCAACCCTTAGAGCTTCACAATTCAAAACACATTAAACTGTATATCTTCTCACCGCAGACAAAAATCTCCTGATGCTCCGTGTACTTTGCAGATGGGATCGCATAGCTAAGCTTTCCTGATTGATTTGGGGCCATTGAGATACCTTCCACCAAAGCACTTGTTTGTAAGCCAGTGAGGGTCATGGACATTGGTCCCTGCACCAAATGTCCTAGGCACTGAGCATATGTAGCTCTCACCTTTACAGCCCCCGCCAACTCCTCCGTGGCATATTACGTTTTGCGAAGATGGCTGCCGTGTTCTCTCCCATCCTGTGTGCTCCTCTTATATAATGTGACTTTGACACTTCTGTCTGAGAGGTGAGATCCATGTGAATCTGGGTGGGCCTGTGACAATAGCACAAATGATGCTGTGGGACTTCCAAGCTAGGTCATAAAAGCCACACACCTTCTATCTGGTTCTTTGGGGATGCTCACTTTTGAAACTCAGCCACCATGCTGTGAGGAAGCCCAAGTAATTTGTAAAGAGGCCCACATGGAAAGGAACCAAGCCCCCAGACTCTTGAGCTGAAGGAAGAAGGGGAGTTGGGCAGCAGAGGAAATTGGGGAAAGGATATTCCAGCAGGAAAAGGGAACAACATGTGCAAAGGCTGAGAAGCTAAACAGTGCCTGGCACATTTGGGTAGCTGCAAGAGGTTCAGGGTGGGTGGAACTAGAAGTGGAGGGGCAGTGGAGAGGACAGCTGTGGCCGTGCAACAGAAGGCCTTGGGAGGCAGGTTGCAATGGGGGCATCTCTTGAGAGCAATGTGGAGCCACAGAGGATTGTAGCCAGATGATCATAGTGTTTTAAAACAACCTGCATAACCTCAGCTGGGTAAGAATCCACCTGGGGGGTGGGGGGGGCTCGGTCCTGGAAGCAGGGTGGGAGTGAGAAAACGCGCACTAATGGGGCCTGGGCTAGTGGTGCCAGTGGGGATGGGGCAAGAGGGTCTTAGAGGTGGGTGTGAGGGTAAGGGTGATTTTGCTTGATGGCTCTGGGCCAGAGTTCAGGTTTATTATATTAATTTTCTAAGCCAATGTGGGCTTAACCCTGGGTGGAGGGGAGGTAGGGAGCACATGGGTAGGTGCTCTAGTCTGTAACCCATAGGACAGCCACCTGGGGTCAATCTCTGGTAGCTGGACAATGACTTGGGGCCTGAACTATGGGCCACCTGGGGCATGAACCACAGAGCCT
>PVKY010003007.1:0-23171 GCA_004027775.1 Bradypus variegatus | reverse complement strand
TGGTGGGCTCCGGGCGCCACCAGCTGTCAGCCGGGGAGCCAAAGCGATCGGCTAGCACACGGTATTTGGCTGCATCAAACAGCTCATTCCGGGGACCCAGCAGACCCCAGCCCTGGGGGGAAAGGGGCATTGTGAGGGTCCAAATCACCCTCACATGTGTGTCTGTCTGGATCACACCCAGCCATACACCACAAATCCCACATGTGCAGGAGCCATGCTGTTTTACTCATCCACCCACTTCCACCCCTAATCCAGAATTGGGTGCAGAAAGGACACTTGGAATATCTAGCTTTGTCAGATGAAAATGACAAGGTAAATTCTTATGCTGATTAGACCAAAAAGAAGAAAAAAGAAAACCATAACAAAACCAAAAATCACATAAGACAGTGGAAAAGCAGATACATTCACACAGTGATCTAGGAAGCATCAGTGAATACTGCAATCATGAAACATGAAACCACTTCAAAAAATTGTCACACCTCCTGACATAGGAATCCTATGCTGGCAATACATTTTACATAAATAACATGAAAATTTTTTCTAAACCATTTATACCAAAATGTTCTATTAAAAAAATAAAGTATTATGGCTTCATTCTTTTCCACAGAAAATTTCAACTAAAACATTTCCTGTATCTCTAGCATATGTAAAGGAATGCACTGGCAACCTTGAGTATCATAGGAGACATGAGAGCTGGTCTCTGCCCTGGAGAAGCTTACAATCTTAGAGGCAGAACAAAATTAAGACAACCAGGGTCTAAAAAATCAGAAATACATTAAACTGAACTCTTCCAAGCACTGTAAGGAGAGGACACACAGCACACATGTGGATACAGATTCCTAAGACTTGGTAACTGACTCCCCAAGGGAACATGGGGCATCAGGGAAGAGTTAAAGGTCGGGGAGTCCAGATACTGATATGAAAGGCTCTACAGAGACCGGCAAGGGGAAAGGGAAGGGGAGGGGCGACATGAACTCTTTCAGACAGGCTGGGTTTAAAGGAACTTTAAACATCCAAGTAGAGCAGGATTCCTCGCCCTGAGCACTGCTGACACTTTGGGCCAAGTAATTCTTTTTTCCGGAGGGTGGGTAGGGGGTTGTTTTCTGCACTGTAGGATACTTAGCAGCATCCCTGACCCCTACTTACTAGATGCCAGTAGCATCTTCCCAGTTGTGGCAACCACAAATGTCTCTAGACATTGTCAAATGTCCCCTGAGGGGGCCAAAATAACCCCAGTTGATAACCACTGAGGTAGAGGTGAACTACGGTGGATGAAAATTTTTAAGACCTAAAACACATAAAGTACAGTTGAACCTAACAGAGCTAAGTTTTCCCCAGGGAAAAGGGGTAGAGAAAGGAGATGTTTACAGAGGGTGGGAGAGGAAGAGGAGCCCAAGAGTGCCCCAGAGGGAAAGAAGCAGGTGTAACCCAGGGGCTGAGGAGGAGGCAGCTGGCAGTGCCAAAGCCACAGAACCCTTGAGCAAAGTGGGCACTAAAAAAATACTGAGGGTCTGCTAGGAATCAGCAATCCAGGAGAAGGCAATGTCACTGGAGGAGGGTGGAGACGAGGCAAACCACAATCCCAGATAGCTGTATGCAGTGGAAGCAGGGTGAGGGAAGGAATTAAAAACACAGAAGGAGGTTTGAGGCCTACAAAAAAGAATCAGAAAGGAAAAATCTGAAGATTAAACGAAAGGATAGAGAAAGGAGTGGAGAAGAGACACAGAGATTTGGGCGAGAGAAAAGAGAAGGGTTATCTGGGGGCCCACGACAGAAGAAAAACCCTCCTCAGGTGCAGGAAGGAGACAGGGACGATGAAGGCCTGATGACCATAAGGTGAAGAGAAGCTGAGGAAACAAACACCCTACAGCCTTGTCCTTATTTGAGCAGAGATGAAGACCCAGGAACCTGAGGGAAAGTTCAAGGCTGATACAGCCCCGATGTCAGGGATGGACAGAAAGGTTCGCGACAACGCTGAAGACCCAGCAAATATCGGGTAACCAAAAAACTGCAAGCAATCCATGTTCAACCATCAGGAAGTGAAAGAAGGAAATAGGACAGTACAATGTGGATACAGGGAAAAACCCATATAAAATAAGAGAAAATGGAAGGCTGAAACCAGAATGAGATATATCCACTGTGCTGTTAACATGGAGTGTTTTCACAAGGGCATTCTTCTCTATGGCTTCTAAAACCACAGAAAGTAGTTAACCATAGTGACAAACAACAACAACAAAAAAACTGTACCCTCACTTGCTGAACACCAAAAAAGGAGCTAGGAGGTAGGAAGGGTTCAGGAAGGGTGAGTGGTTAAACTGCCTGTCAGTCTCTACCAAGATGCACCTGGCAGCAGAAAGACCATCAGAGCAAGGAACAAGGGGTTTCTCAGGAAGGAGGTCCACATGGCTTCTACTAGGGGAAGGTCACCTTGAACAGCTGACAAGCTGCAGCTGCAGCTTGCCGCTCAGCGTCAATCTTCTTGCTGCCATAACCTTCTACTTCCACGCTCTTGGGCCACTTTATGTGCAGGGTGACTTTCTGGGGAAGAGAGGAAAGACTCAGGACCCACACCTCTCCAGAGAGAAACTGTTGCAAACCACTTGGAGAACCAATGGCAAAGCTGTGGACCTGACAGCAGTCATGGGGTAGGCTCTGAGTTGAGAGGGCAGGGCATGACCCCAACCCCATCCTTAACTCCTCCTAAGGCTCTAACTCTCCCATCCTCCATCCATCCATTCCTCCCACCTCAAGTTGTTTTGCTTCCTCAAGGTACCATGCTCTGGCCAAATGGCAAAGTGGGCCCCATCTTTATCTTTACAAATCTTCATTCAGAATGGTTTACCTACATTCTTCTGTGGGCCCCAGACCCCACAAGACTCTAGGAGCACTAGTTCTCAACATCAACTCAGCCATCTGCAGTCCCAATTAGTCAGTGGAAGACCAAAGCCAGGGATTAGCGCAGAAGCCTGTCTTAGACAAGGTGAGAACTCCTTGCACCTCTTGCCCTGTGTGTTCCCCTTTTCTAAACTAAGGACACATATTCTCTGGCTCTTCTTCAAACCTAGCCTTGCTGTGAGATTCACTGCTGAATCGTTTCCAATTCAGAAGACCTAGTCTACAGCTTCCTTGACAAAAACATCTAAGGGAGAGAAGGTGAGAGAGAGGCAGCCAGTCTCCTTCCCGGAAGTCAGACCAATGCCTCTCCTGGCCACCGGCGTAGTTACCTTTTTCTTTGGTCCATTTGTGTGCACGTAGACAAGTTTGTCTTTTGCATGTGAGATGCCAAGGGCTCTTCCAATCACACTGTTGAGAAGGTTTTTGGGCTGTGGGAATTCTTTTAATAGGTCCCTAGAAGCTAAGAAAATAAGAACAAAAACATTACAGTTCTTTGTTTTCCTTTAAAAATCACCAATTCCATGGGATCTGCATCAGGGCAACCCTGGGCTGGATTCTGAGGACATGACCCCAGACGACCCAAGAATATTGTAGAAAAGGAGAAAGGATGCCTTTAATGGTTACAGGGGACAGCAGGGCCACATCTACTTGTATAACCATTTCCTGAAGGAAGGAGAATGACCACACACCACAGAGGGCAACCAGTTCGCAACCCCCTCCCACCCCATTATCTGATTTATTACATCAGCAACAGAAGCCTGCATGGCCAACAACTCCCCTAGTCTGGTATCTGAAGGAAGAAAAGAAAGGCACTAATTAAAAAAAAAAAAAAAAAAAGACATCACACACACAAAGAAACTAGAGACCAATACAGTGCAAGCCTCTCCTAAGTGAAAAACACACAAAAAAGGGAGGGTTGGCCCCATGTCGCTAATGATGAGGTCCTGAGTATGAAAACCAGACTCCAGCTCTTAACTGTACTTCAGCACCCTGCAAAAGGTCTTCGAGAGCCAGGCCACATGAAGGGATACTGGTTAGAGGCCATGACTGAGACACGGGCATGAGCTCTTCCTCGCCCAAGATCTCTGGAGTCAAATATAGGATGCATCAGACATCAGGAGAGGTACTTCACTTCTTTAACTTGCTCTTTGGGCAATTCCCAGAGCACAAAAGAGCAGATGTCCACCTGGAGGCAGCGTCTGCCACACATGGGGCCTAGCCAGGCTATGAAGACGCCTGTTGGGTGTGACTAGAAACAGAAGGACCAATCTCTGAAACCACCCGACTGGCCATTCAAGGAGATTCATGGTCAGAGACCTGCAGGGGAGATGGGAGGCCTTTTCAATCTCCATCCACAGTCTCTGACATCATATTCAACATTAAACCAGCTCCACACAGGAAGTTTGTGGGCTATATGTGTATGCATGTGTGCATCCTGCACCTGCATACATCATCATCATCATCATCATCATCATCATCTGGGGAGCTTTTTCATAGCACCAGACACCTTGAAGCCTCTGTATTTCGAAAAGGCTCCTCTGATTCTTATGTAACCCCGGTTGTCCGGGTAAAGAATTCCTGGAGAAAGGGAGCAAACCAGGAAGTACCAGAGGCTGTGTTTCCTTGGGGTAGACTCTGTGTCAACTGGCCAGGATAGAGGGTCCTGCCTGGCCCTGTCTCCCTCTAAATGATCATTTGTCAAACAATTAAGAATCAAACCATTGATGGAAAATCTATATTTTCTTTAGCACACTAAACAATTTAAATTGTATGGTTAGTTTATTAAACACCATAATTACATGGAACTTTAAATAGAAGTGAGATCTGGTTGGTTTGTACAGGTCAATGTGAAACCGTTGATACATCCCAAAGTAATTTGGGCAGAGAATAAAAATTTATTTGCAAAGCCCCCATGAGAGACTGGAGAAAAATGAGGAAATATTAAACTTCCCCACCTGGGAAATTACTGATATTCTCACAAGCACTGGGGACTACCAACTCAGAAGGCCGAGCCCTTGATCTTGAGGCTTGCCCTTAGGAAGTTTGTTACCACAAAGGAGAGGCTAAAGCTACTTATAATTGTGCCTAAGAGTCTCTCCCAGAGAACCTCTTTTGTGGCTCAGATGTGGCATTTTTCTCTCTAAGCCCACTCCACAGGTAAACTCACTGCCCTTCCCCCTACATGGGACATGACTCTCAAGGGTGTAGATCTCCCTAGCAACATGGGACATGACTCCTGGGGATGAGCATGGACCCAGCATTGTGGGACTGAAAGTTTTCTTGACCAAAAGGGAGAAGAAAAATTAAAGAAAATGTTTCAGTGGGTGAGAGTTTTCAAATGGAGTCGGGAGTTGTTTCTGGAGGTTATTCTTATCCATTATATAGCTATCCCTTTTTAGCTTTTAGTGTATTGGAATAGCTAAAAGGAAATACCTGAAACTGTTGAACTGCAACACAGAAGCCTTGATTCTTGAACACGATTGGATACCTATGAAGACTACATGGTGTGACTGTGTGGTTGTGAAAACTTGTGGCTCACACACCCTCTATCCAGTATACGGACAGATGAGTAGAAAAATGGGAACAAAAATTACATGAATAAGGGGGATGGAAGAGATGGGATGTTTTGGGTGTTCTTTACTTGTATTTTTATTCTTGTTTTTATTTTTTGGAGTAATAAAAATTTTCAAAAATTAATTTGGGTGATGAATGCACAACTATATAATGGTCCTGTGAACAATTAATTGTACACTGGGGATGACTAAAGGGTATGTGAATATATCTCAATAAAACTGAATTGAAAAAAAAAATCAAGCCATCAAAACAGTATCTCAGTAGACGCTAGGGGGTTGGTTTTCACAACGGGAACCAACCTGAAGTAACTCACTAGACTCACAGTTGGCCCAATGCACAGGGACATGTCCAGCTCTACAGGACCGGTGGAGGCTGGTTCTTTCTGGGGTTGCCCTCACCAGTTTCCGTCACTGCATATTCAGGAGGCACAAAGCTGGGGGCCCTTCAGAGCAGTCATTGTGTCTCTATTTGAGATCTTGAAGAAACATGTATTTTGGGCTCTCTCTCACACTGGTGAGAATATGCTTACCCTCGGTGGCCTAACCAATCCAGCGGGAGTTCAACGTTTACCTGTTTTCCCCCATTCCCTCGAGGTCCGGCACCTTTCACCTGTTCTTACCAGGTGCAGGAGCTCCACTCCCAGAACCTCCGCGCTCCAGAGGTCCATTTGTGCCCGTTTCAAACTGAGCTCTACAGCAGCAGCGCTGCGACACGCCAGCCGATGGCGCTCTCGGCCGCTATCGGAGAGAGGGTCCTGGCCCGCCAGGCCGCTGGCCAGCGAGACTCCGCCGCCACCCTCACGATTCATCATTCCTGGATCACCGACAACGACGGGGGCCTCCCCTGTCTCCGGCTCGAACGCCTCCTGGCTGTGGTCCGGGCGGGCGGAGCCTGACGGGAAGATGCGCGAGCGTCCTCATCGCCCCGCGCTACGGGTTCCCGGCCAGGAAGCATCCCGCCGGTCACCATGGCGCTCCTGCCAGTCCGAGAGCGCTACCGGAAGAGGCGGGCGGACGCGGGAGGCCCGAGCGCCGCGCGCCCCCATCTGACCGGGAGGACCCCAGGCCCCACTGCAGCCGATGGCCTGTCATCTTCACTCCCCCAACAAATCCAAACCCCCAGAGTCGTCCTCGGGATCTGAGGCAGGGGGAGGGAATAGGTTCTTTGGTAAACGGTGCTAGGCTTAGCCCAATGTCCATCCAAGGAAATGAAATTGAAGGCTCCCTCTGGCTCCTCCCCATTGCTCATGAATATCCCAAATACCTTTGGCAAACTGGCTTGCATTCTGGACCATGTAGTGCAAGATAAGGGTTAAACTGGACCACCCTTTCCCTCTGAATAGCTTACAAAGTAGAACTAGTGAAGAATCTGGAGGGCGCAGGTAAGACCTCTTAAACATAAGCAGAGCAAATTTATTTCCCAGAGCTTGGGTCAAAGGTGAAAAATAGCCAGTGTGGGTAGCCATCAGGATACTGTGCCAAGAAATGAGATGGCCCAGCAGTGAGTCCAAAGATGCTGTTCTTTACTTGTTTAAAAGCCAGGTGGGGGTCCATTTCCAAACTACTATGCCTGGATCCTAGCCAGTCTTATTCCTCTGCTGCCTCTTATGGCAGGGCTCTGGGTCAGGTGGAAATCAGACTGAGCCTGCATGCTGGGGATAGGGTCAGCGCAGGCCAAGGAGCCTTGATGTCTCATTCCCTGCGAAAGCAGGGCAGCTGGAGGTAAGTTGGGAGGGAAGTTTTCTTTGTTTATTCTCCCAATTCTAGATCTGACTTGAGGACCCCTGGGGAGCTTGTTAAAACACAATGCTGGGTGCCACCCCCAGAGTTTCTCAATCATTAGGTCTGGAGTGGTGCTTGAGAATCTGCATTTCTAACAAGTTCCCAGGTGATGATGAGGCTGCTGGTCTGGGGAACATATTCTGAGACACACTGGCCTATGGAAAGAATATGAGATTTGAGTCTTAATACTTGGGATTAGTCCCAACTCTACCACTTGCCATCTGTGAATCCTGGGCAGTTTCATCAATTGGGAAAATTAAGAAACCCTTGCTATACTCATCTTGTGGTAAGGAGCAAATGGGAATGTTTGGAAGAAGGCTTTGCAGAGTGTACTGTAGATGTTGGCTGTTAGAGAAGCCCCTGCCCACTGAGGTCTGAGATGGTTGGGTGGACAGGTCCCTTAGAGACAGACCTGGAGCAGGGTGGTAAGGCCTTAACTCCAACTGCTTCCGTGCCCTCCTTGGAGGGATTTTTTAACCAGGGAATGGGCAAAAGGGAAGATGGACTCGGCAGAAGTTGTCTCGCCTCACAAGAGGGCACCATCATCTGTACAAAACTCCCTACCCAACTCATCCATACTGGGATGGCAAGAACCCTTGAGGCAGAACATGATATTCCAAGGGCTTTGAATTTGGCCAGGTGGTGCATTAATTTTCCAAGGAGTCTAGGCATCTACCCAGCTTCAGGAATAGTTTTCAAGTATCGTTAGTCCAAATTCCCTCAAAAGAATCCAGAAGCTTACCAAGCTTGGTACTGGCAGAAGTCGCTGACAGCAAACTTGGAAAACCATAGTGCCTGAAAGCTGAAGGGAACAAAAGCCTAGACAGAAAGACCCCATCTAGAAAACAGGGCCGGGGCCCTTCCCGGTGCTTCATGAAGCCCTCAGTGTAGCACTCTACTCTGAGAGCTACTTAGTCAGCATGAGGTTGAAATGATATGATATCCCCAAAGTGAAAGGGTATATACAAAGCAAACCATGAGTGAATTGTTCCAGCTGGGCAATAGGAACATGGGGGGTTCATTAGACTACTTTCTCTACTTTTGTAATCAGAAAACACATTTCAAATGCATGTTTGAAATTTTATGTTAAAAAAAAATATCAGGTGGTGCCAACCAACTAGTTGGTTCTCGGGAGCTCATTGTCCCCTTTTCCTATTTCATTTACTTTAACTGGGCTCTAACAGCCGGCATCAACTTGAACAAATATTTTACCTTCACAAACCTCACTGCTTCCTATATAATGAGGGTGACTCCTTAGGCCAGCTCTTGGAACCTTTCTAGTTTTGTGATCTTCACTCCACCGGTGGAGATCAGAGGTTGTAAAACCACAGCCTGGGAACCAAATCTGACACCCACTGGCTATTTTTATAAAGCTTTATTGGCACACAGCCATGATCATTCATTTACATATTATCTGGTTGCTTTCACATCACAATGGCAGAACTGAGTAGCTGCAATAGGGACCACAAGACCCAGAAAGCCTAAAATATTCACTATCTGCACCTGTATAGAAAGTTTGCCAACCCCAGTTCTAGAGGACCCTGAAGAAAGTTAGAGAGGCTCAGGAGCACTCTGCTTCCTCAGGATCCTCTGCCAGACATGCTTCTTTTTTACCAACATTAAGTTTTCTCTTCTACATTCTTTCAGGAGAGAAAGTTGACCCCTTTGCCTGTGAAAGGAGAGAAGTTCTGAAAAAAGAAAGGACTTACTCTCTCCACCTACTTCTGGTTTAAATTTGCTAAACCATGACACCTAACAGCATGGAGTTAAGGTGTAAAGGATCTACTGAATACATGGGAAGGTATTTCAGGATCTTGAACTTTGGAGGCCTCAGTAAAAAGCAACAGGAGGAAGCCCAAGATAGTGCAGGCTTTGGGATCAATGAGAAAACTTGTGGAGGGAGGGTGGAAGGACCATTTACAATTGCTCCAACTGAAGAAACTGAGGTCTCAGCTAACATTATGGCAACTTAGCCATAATTAGATATTGTACAGATGATAAAAAATGATAAGAAATAGTTCATTTAGTTGGCAAAGAGCAGGGCACATCCCCATTAGGTCACCCATCCTCACGGCCTTCCCTTCCACATATGGGAAACCATGAGGTCAGAGAGGTTAACCATCAAGACAACAGGGCACATCTTTGAGAAAAGGGACAGAAGAGACCAGCCATGTGGCCCCCCAAGATCTTCTCAGAGGGAGGAAATCCCACAGTGCTTTCTAGTGTTCTATGTCTCAGATATGGGTGGGTGGGGAAGACTCAGTAGTAAGTTTCTTCATTTATGCACCCTTCACTTTGGAAGGAGGCCTTGATAAGAGGTTGGTAATGAAGTGGGAGGTAGGTTGGGAAGGGTGGTGGTAGTTTATTCCCAATTTAAAATCTGACTCTGATGTGCACTGTGACCTACACAAGTAACCACCATTTTCTGGATGCTGTTTTCCTATTTGAACACAGAGAGACTGTTTCTGCCACACACCTCCTTTTTAAGGGTAGAGTTACCAGTGAAGATTCTAGATAATTAGAAAATGTGTTAGAAAGGCCCAACATCATATGTGCATTAAGAGGTCTGCTGCTTCTGTAAAGAAGAAACAGAGGCAAGTACACTTTCCAGTTAAGAGAAGAGAAGGCAAAAGAGGCAAACTCCCAGGGATGCCTTCTGGAGGCACAGCTATGAGGAGTGACAATCAAGCTCAGGGCTTCTGTGCTCCTCTGGGGAAGAGAGAGCGTGGCACCAATTGGGCTGCCCCAGAAGTGGCAGTTGCCCATCCCCAAAGCATTCTCCTCTGCCTGTATTTAAGGGGGTGCTGGCTAGCTGGGCTGCTTGGTTAACCCCAACCAAGTGTCTTCAGGCTCAGCCAAAGCATATCTGACACCCTCAGACCACTCACCTGACATGTTCGAAATGTTAACGTTCAGCCTTTTCAAGTTACAGGGCATTTTAAGAAAGAAAAAAAAAGGGCAATCAACTCTTGTTTTGGCAATGGTAGGGGGGGTGGGATTTCTTTAAAATGTAAGTCGAATGGCCAGAGGGGCTGTAAATGCTTATTTCTATGCTGCTGTTCACAGACAGGACCACTGTAACAGGACGGCAGGGCCTGTGGAAACTGTGTGGGAACATGGCAGCACCCAGAAACTGAGGTGCTCTGTGCTTTCTGCACCCTTCCTGAGCTCTTGACCTTCAAAGAACTTTACAGACAGACCCTAAAGTGGACATGCTGTCTTGAGTGGAGGCAAAGACTAGAACTGAAAATAGTCTCTTTCCATCAGTTGACCAGGGAAAGATTGTGAAGAGGCAGCCTACGGAGCAGAAAAGAGCAGCTGTCAGGACGGGGAGGCTGCTAAGAGCACTGGCTGCAGTAGACCTCGTAAAGATCTAAATCTGAGGCAAGAGTAGAGATGCTCACAGGCAGAGAACGTCTCCAGATCCTACTACTGGCCCTGGTCCTGGGTCCCAGTGAGACCTCAGATGAGCAGTCACTTGTCTGGGTTGTCTGACATTCTCCTCCAATCAAAAGAGCCCAGCTTCTCAAAAGGACTGAAATCCATACTGTAATGTCAGTAAAGTGCTTTGAGGTGGAGAAAAGGGTAGTATTGGGGGTGGTGGTAGTGGTGTCAGGCACTAGGGAAGTGATATGCCAGGCATCCCCAAACTCTCCAAGATAGAGGACACTGGGCCAAGTCAGCACTCTCTGTTCTGGCCCTGCTACAAGCACCCTGCTTCTCTGAACCACATGAACCAGAACTGCCTAGGAGCCAAGAAGGCCCAGGCTTAAGGATTCTCCACACTGGTGCTCAATACCCAGATTGAGCTAAGCTTTATTCCTAGCCATACAAGGAGGCCCAAGGGGACAGGAGGGTCCAAGTCATATGGCCAAGGATCGTGAATAACCCAGACTTTTCCAAGTGCTCACTCCCTCAAGCTTCTAAGAGCTCTGCTAACCCCACTCCCCACTCAATTTCCAGAGGCCCCATGGCCCTGGCACCTGGGTTCCCATTGTCACCCCCCTCCCCACACACCCTGGGCCAAGATGGTACCAGAGGCAAGTCTCCTCTCTTACCTCGAGAGATGGTCCCTCCAGGGGCAGGGTTGACACACATGGGTGGAAGGCGGGGTGGGGGAAGTTTGCACTGACGCTGCCTGTGCTGGGCCCGATCTGGGAAAAGAAAAAGGGCATCAGGGAGCATTGTTTTCATCCTTCAGTTTCCAATCCCCAGAGCGTCCATGAGGAGCTCTGGGCAACAATCAAGAGCCAAGCCCAGGTTCTATGAAACAGTGTCAACAATGTCACACAGGAAGAAGGCCTTCTTCTTCTATAGATGCAATATCCATCTACAAGATGCCTTGTAGAGGTCCCCTCTTGGCTCTCAAGAAAACCCTCAAAACCTCCCAGCCCCTCTTCCCTTAGCCGCCCTCTGTAAGCTGAACACCCATCCCGGGTACTTCTCTACAGTCTTGAATTGTGAGCATGTGACAGGACAACAGTTGAGAGCTGAGTGCCATGGTCCCATGAAAACCCAGGGCATCATCTGGCTTCCACTCATGTAGCTATCCCTGCAATTGCTATGGATTTCCCAGGCAGCCACCTCAGCCATCAGATCTCAAATCAGTCTTTCCCTATAAGAACTGGGCACAAGAGGGACTTGGTTTCCCTTGAGATCCAAGACCAGAGAGCCTTCTCTCTCTTTCTCAAAGTTAACATCTTGGGGAAAAGGTGCACAAGCTCTTTGCTCTCTTGGCCCCACTGGTTTCTGTGTAATGAATGCAGCAGGAGAGGAGCCTGGAAAGACGGTCACATACAGCACACACATGAGAAACAGCCTATTCTGTTACAACGATGCCCATTTCTATAATGCAAATTAGGTCATAAGCAATTGATAAATAGAGGAATTATATCAGTTAAACATATAAGAACTCTTGGTCTGAATGGGATTTTTCTAAGTCAAGGGGATTTTAAAAAGCAGGAGTAGAATTAAAACTGTCAGGAGGAAAAGAAAAGCCCTTTCAGATATTTTAAATATAAATAAAAGTAAGTATCCTACGCAAACTCAAGATGGTAGATAGGTGGGTGTTTCCTGCGCAAGTTTTTCAGTATTTTTTGAAAATTTTCATAATAAAATGTAGTGGGGGTGGGGGAAGCAAAATCCCTGCACTCAGGCCCTCCTCCCACAGACTCCCAACTGCATACCCTCCTTGCCTGCAGCCCCGCTGGCTCAGAGCTCCACTTCCACCTGCACTGCTACAGCAATTGCCAGTTCTGTTCTCATTAGAGTGCTTTTTGTACATTTTCAAGCATCACACTGAGCTGCCTGCCTTAAAGGTCCAAAGCATCTTCCCAGGCACCACTTAACTCTTTTGGTCATACTCTGGTCATAAAGATGCAGTTGCATAGCCCCAACTCTAATTTTCCTATAACCCCTCTTATGGTATTATAGGTATGTGATTTTTGCAGAAAATGTACATAGTGTTATAGCAGAAATGCCTGTAGGGCCTTCTGTAACAAAGTGCTGAGGATCAAGGTATATCTTGGAACTAACTGCATGCTAAGATTGCCTTGAAGCTAAAGTTGGAAATGACCAGCTCAACCTCTCTGTTCCCACTGAGGAGGGTCCTCATTCATAGTCAGGGATACTGGATTGAGAAAAAAAGGATATATGACTTGACAATTACTTATTATCTCATTAAGGATTTTCAGCAACTAAGGGAAAGTTGTTACAATTCCCTAACAGCATCACCGAGCCTTCTTCTGATCCGGAGCAGGAGGAAAAATGATTGCTACTAATCCAGGGTTTTTCAGTCTCGTGCTGAATATTAAAAACTCAGCTTGTTTTTCGTAGTCTGACTATGATGATATTACAGCTCAGAGACCAAAAACCTGTGTTAAGATGCTGAGAGGGTCAGTAACAGGTCATTTACCAGGCGCACAAGCATTCTAGTTGGGAGGTGCTGACAGCTCTGTTGAATTACCTAATAGGAAAGATGGTAGCCATAAGATCCAGAGCGTCACCATCTAAAATACTGGATGCAATTGCTAGAGCTATTAGTATCAGAACTATCAAATGGCCCATTCTATTGAGACTGTAAGCTCCTGAGTATCAGGAAGCAACTTCTAGATACAGTGTCTCCATCCTATTGTGTCATACACAGCAGGTGCCCAATCATGCAGGCTCAAAGCACATTGTGTGCTTGCTGAGGCCTGGCCATCATTCTCCAGCAGAACATCAGCTACAGGATTGCAAACCAAATGGATCAACATAGTCACATTTTTCAAGGCCTTCTATGCCGACGACCAACAGCTAAGCACAGAACAGAAGCCAGGTGCCTTTCCTACATCATCTCTAAATTTCACTATACCCCTGAAGATAGGGACTTGGAAACAAGATCAGGTAAGTTAACACCTTGCAAGTGTAAGCGGGGGGCCAGTGTTGAACCCCAGGCAGTGACTTGGGAGCCCCAAGGTCTATGACATGTTACATTTCTTCAAGATTCATGGCACCCTAGGGAGCTCATAATCTCATAATCAGTAAAAAAACAAGCAGGTAAAAAGAATTCCATATGAGGGAAAGAACAGTTCCTACAACAATAAAATGTCCCAAGGGCACACACACAATCAATTGCCAAGGTCATGAGGCAAACCACAAGTGCTGCCAGCTTTCAGAAGTTAGGAGAATGCATTTGGCCTTATAACCAGGAAACCACCAAAAGATAGGTGTGTTTGAAGGAAAATATTCAAGGTGGTGACTCTCTGATTAATAGCTTTCCCTGAGACCTTCAAGCATAAAATGGTTATTGTTAAGAATACTCTTACCTGTGCAGAAAGCAAGGCCCAAAATCAGACTGTGTTATGTCCTAAAGCTACTTAGCAAACATGGATTGTGTTTACCAGGTGTCAGGCCCTGTTCTAAGCTCTTTATATGAATTAATTCATTTGATCCTTAGAAGAATCCCTATGCTTTGGCTCGTGTAAATCACGAGGAAATGGAGGCATAGAGAAGTTTGGTTACCTGCCCAGGTCTCCCCAACCAATGAAGGGCAGAGCTGTGATATGAACCGGGCATCTGGCTCCAGAGCCTCCGCTCAGTGAGCCTCTCCTGCCTCCCACTAAACTGAGGAAATCCTAAATCTTCAGCCTAGGAAGTAAGATCCCAAATGCTACAAGGGAATTTTTCCCACATACTCTCTTACCTCCACCATCTCCCTATCATACCAGAGTGCTAAACAACATGGGAAAAAGGAGCATTGTGCTTATATTGGGCTCTCTGTCTTTTTATAAAGTCAGGATGTTAATGCAAAGATACTTACTCCTCACAAAAAACTTATTTTCATTCACCTTTGTCAAGTGGGTTTATAACAAATCTCATTGATTAGTAGGTAAAAACAAATCAATTAAGGGATACTTAATTTTCAGCTCAAAATGTGCTGTCCACACTGATCTCAAAGGTTAATTTTTCCTTTCTCAGACACAGTTAACCAATAAAAGAGGATAGAGAATAATTTTTTATGCAATATGAAAAGAGCTGAAGTGGCTGAAGAAATCAAGGAGGCAGGAAGTAGCTGCTCTGAGCCCTGGTACATCCAACCCTCCTTTTGGCACTATTCAATAGGTTACTGAGAGCACCACTTGGCCAAGGTTTCCCAGGCCTCCAGGAACGTAACTTGGAACGGTGACACAAGTGGGAAGATCACCTTAAACAGCAGTTGTGGAAGCCCTGTTACAGTTCTCATTTATTTGTAAAACACACTCAGACAGGAGCCTCAGGGCCAGCTTTAACATAAGCTCTAGGCCTTTCACTTTTTGGTCACTGAAGGAGAAAAGCCATGTTCCCTCTAGCATCTGGTACCTGAAGCCCTAACAGCTCCATAACTTGTTGTAAGCAGCCCTTGAGCTCTGCTCTACAACCCTGCCACTGCTTAACTCGGCCACTGCATATGCCACCTCCTGCCTCCTGCTGGAGAGCACTGATCTCAAGACTAGTGTCACTTTGCCATAATTTCTATGACCAATAGTATAACAATTACTCTATCTACATTCACCAGTGTTTACTGAGCTCTACCTCCCCACCCCCGACATGTGCAACATGCTGTGCTAGACGCTAGGATGATAAAAGATGAGTACAACAGGCCCTGGCTGCAGAGAGCCTCCAATCTAGTAACGTAATGCTCAATTTGGAATAGACTAAGCACAAAGTATGGTGCTGTGGAAAGTTGGAGAGAGGAGCGATTACATTTGGTTCACAGAATCAGGGAAGGGTCATGAAGGAGACTGTGTTAAACACTAGCCTAGAAGAAAAGGTAGAATTTCAGTAAGTGGTATGTGAGAGATGGCATTCCAGAGGAGGTGAGGGTAATTGTGTGCAAAGGCCTGGGCAGGGGGCAGCACACAGGTATAACGGTCATGCAGGTAAGGAGGGCTAGGGGCAAAAAACAAAGAGGACTAGGAAAGGACTTTGGAAAGTTACCCAAAGATCCATACACTAGTTAGAGGGATTTTTCAGCCTTCATAGCTGTCTATCAGTGGGAGGGAGGCGAGAGGTCACAACACATTTATTTACCTTCTTACCTTTTCTGAATGAGTCCAGGCTGAACATTTCTGGCCAGGAGGGAAAGCTGGAATCCTGAAAAGGCAAGCCAAGAGGCAATGATTAATATTCCTAGTCCAGAAACTCACAGAGAAGTCTTTAATAACATAGACGTACTGTCCAGAAGACGAGAAAAATGAAGACTTTCACTAATGAGCCCCAAGTGCTGTTCCCCATTGTTAAGGGTGGGAATGTCAGCTCCACTCTCAAGTAATTATATGTCTTTCTTTCTTTCTAATTAAGACCTTTCTTTTCTCTGTCCTAAAACTCTCTGAGCCCTGTTAAACAGAAGGGGATGCTTTTCAACATAAGACATATGATTTCCACCTCATCACAACACTTGATTTCCCTAGGACTTCCAGGAAGAAAAGAAATTCTACATGGCTTCCTCTCACGTGATATCAGGAATTGCGACTGATGACTGCCTTACAGACAAACTGGACTACTGGCCTTTCAAAAAACCTAGTCAAGTCCCTAGGAATGGAATGTGACTGACAGTATCAAAGAGTAACAGTACAGTTATTCAGAATAGAAAGCTTTTCAAAGTAGAGTCTCTGAGAAATAACAGATAATATCAACTGGTGGCCAAAATTTTGGTGCACTTGCTCATTAGTACAACTAACTGAGGCCTATACCTACAGAGTAAAAAATAAAAATAAAAAAACAAATAAGTAACATCTCTGGCTTAATGATTACGTTTAAAAAATACTCAAACTCAGACTTATACATGTGTTTAATAATGGAATGCTCCTGGGTTAGCTGATGAAACCTTATGTGGCCTTAGTCTAACCACATCCACAAAGTGTTTTAGGATATCAGGATAATGTCCAAGGTTACTAGGAGTTTACTGGGGCCTACACTCCTGCTCCTGACTGCTGTTCCCTCTCATTTTCAAATCATGGGGAGTTGGGGGTGGAGGGCTGACCTGGGGCCGAATCTTTCAGGTCCATAGCAGGTCTGCCCTGATGGCCTTCCCTCCCTCAGGGATGCCAGAAATTTCAGCCAATAGGATACGGTAGCTCAGGGAGAAAACTTTAATACAATATCAACAGTGATACAATTTACTTTAGAAAGTTATATTCTATAGACTCCCTCTATACAAACTCAAAGAAAAAGGGTATATAATTTGAGATTCTACTTTTAAGGAAAATTGGAGTATTATTAAAATCTAAAACATCTGAACCTATTATTTTTTAAGAAACAATAGTTCCTGGCTAAGACATTGCAAATTAATATACTCGTAAACAGACTCTTAATTTGCTTTTAAAAAGTCCTTGATCCTTTCCAGGCCCAACTAAGGCCTATATATCATTATGTTTTCCTGTACTGGCCTAAAAATACATCATATAAGATTCAAGACAGGATCTCTTAGAGACAGTTTACACAGCTCCAAGACATTTCATAGAGATCCCAAAGAAAGCTGCCTTCCTTTTAATACAGTAATATGTTAAAAACCTTTGTGGTTCATATTTTCTCTTAAATAATTTAGAGATAAGTAAAATTCTACTATGTCAAGACTTCTTGCATAATGTAACACCACTTAACTCCAGGTAGAGTCACAAAGGGATGATTCCAGGACAGAGCGATTCCTTAATGGCCAATTTAAAAGGACACCCCTCTTCCAAGTCCGTCACAAAAGGACTTGGTACATGCCCCTTCCTCTACAGTGTGGCTGAGCACTAGAACCACCAATGCTTTGTACCTGTGGCTAAATCAACTTACCTTACAAGAGCAGTGACAATCTCAGATTTTGTAGGCTTTTACACTGGAGCCAAAGTCTCTCCTTGCTATTCCTCATCACGAGGCTGGGCCTCCTCCTGGGAAGTATAATGCCGGTCACTCAAATGGTGACCCCTCAGGGAAGGAAAGTTGTTCCAGTCATTGAACATTATTTACTAACTCTAACCACAAGGACAAGGCTTGTTAGTGGCAATAACACAGATACTGGACTTATTGACCTCACTTCAGGACCTGCCGTGACCCATCAAATTGTGAGCTGACCTACAGCAGAATCTGGAAGATACCAAGAAAGAGATGTCACAGGAAACAGGGGATTGTCGGCCTGAAAAGCCTCCTCTCCAAACCCAGAGCAAAACATGCTTCAGTTTTGAGTATTAAGCCCCTAATGTCTGTAACACAAATTTATCCAATGTAGATAATGAAGTTTTAATGTTCTTCCAGATTGGGAAAATTAGAATTAAATGTTAAATAGCAGTTTCACAGTTTGCAAAGTACTTCCATAGACTTTATTTCATTTAATCCATGCAACTACTCAGTGAGGCAGGAATTATCTTTCCAAAAGGAGAAAACTGAGGCACAGAAGGTTATACAACTCTTCCAGAATACCACAGCTGGCACAGGGCAGCATGGAAATCTGCATTTAGATAGTCTGACTTCAAAATTTTCCATGCTTATAAACTGTTTTTCTTATTTCCAGGATATTAGGCTGTTGCCTAAATGTTCCATGGTTTGTTCTTTGAAATAACATTTTATAATGACATCTTCAAAGGCTTGAAAGGGGTGAGAACGGTCCAACTGATAAAACTTTGGACCACAGCCATATAAATTTACTTGGAGCATAAATCGCTTTAGGGGGTAAGAGGACAACTTGCAGAGGTAAAAAAATGCAGCCAAGGATGTAGTTTCTGCATATTAAACATCTACACAAATAAAAACCACTACCATAAATCTTAAGTAATGCATCATGAAAAGAATCGTCCCTCCTGGAGACTCCAAGACACTTAGAGATATAAATGTGCGTTACGTTAAAAGATGTAGTCAAGACCACAATGACAGCAGGGTCACTGCTTTCCAAGAAACTGCACAGGAAAACAGACAATGTCTCATCTCGCTCTGGCCCCTAAGCTGGTTGAGAATCTGCAACTGTATGGCAAAAGCCCCTACGGACTAGGGTTGCAAAGTGGGACTGCCTCTGTCCTGCAAAATCGCAGTTAAGGTGAACAATTTTGCTACACGAGGACTAGCTAGATAGCATGCTGACGCCATACTCCTTGCCTGGGGGTTCTGAGGACCCTTGGGACTCCAGTTCACTGCAAACAAAGGACCCAACATGCATTAGGTCTTCCCCTGCGAAATGGGGCAAACCACCACCAGCAAACAAAGAACACCTCATCCCTTTGCCTCCCCCAGTAACACAGCCTGTGTAAAAGGGGCCAAGCCAGGGAGACCACAATGCCCCAGGCCTCCCTCTGGAGGAACGGTCCAGGAGGCACCGAGGGCAGACAAAGATCCCGGGGCACTTCGGGGGCTTCCACCAGGCTCTGCCTAGGGCAAACGGAGCATCCCCTCAGGCGAGGGCGTCGTTGCGCCAATGAAGCGGCCTCTCCCGCAGTCCCCGCGGAGCCCCTGGCTGCGAGGCCCGCCCCAGCGGACCGGTCTGGCCTCCGCCCCCGTCCGGCTCCATGGCAACGGCAGGCCGAGGCCTGGCTGCCCACAGCTCGGCCAGGCCGGCTTCCTGGGCAGGCCTAGGATGCCCGGCCTGCTCTTTGGGCCCGCCCGCTTCTCCACCCCACTCTCCGCCAGGCCGCCAGGCCCCTCCTCGCGCCGACCACCCCAGGCCGCAGCAGGTTCCCCAAAGGGCCACGAAAAGCAAGAATAAAAAGCCCAATTCACCTGTTGTTACAGATGTGAAACAAGCCTCGGTGCACCGCGCATGAGCCGCGCCCCCCCCCCCACCGCGGCTGGACTACAACTCCCACCAGCGGCGGCGCGACCCCTTCCGGGTCCCGTGGCGGAAGTCCCGCCGGCCGCCCCGGCTCTCCCCGCCCCGCGCCACCGGCCCCGCCTTCCGTCCGGGGGGGGGGGTCCTGCGTCTCAGCGGGTCTCGAACAGGACCCCCAACCAGAGCTCGTAGACGGAATTCAGGGCTCATGGCGCGCGGCGGCCAACGCGCGGCGAGACACCACCTCCAAGTCCAAAGGGGTGTGGCAATGCGGACGGACGCGGGACTTCCGGCGTACCCTCGAAGCAGAGGGCGCTCTAGCGGCTGTAGGGTAGCGGAAAGAATGTCCCCTAAGGTGGATGAGGCGGTCGGGGTAGACTTCACACCGCAGCCCCTCTGGCAACATCTTAACATCCGACAGTGTGAGAACGGGGAGGGCCCTTGGGTCCCCGTGCCAGTGAGTAAACAGGTGGGTTCAGGGCTGAGCCGGGAAAGAAATCGAGCTGGGCTTGCGGTATTCCTCTTGCTTTGCCGGCCACTGCTTGCTGCCACTTCTCCATCTCCACTTTGCTCTTCTGTTTTCTTAATGAGGTGAGAATGCTTGCCTCACAAGATTGTAGGGACGGTAAAATCAATGTGATGACGTGTTGTAAAATGTATAACGCTAGCAAAAAAATAGGTGGTACTTGCTGGTAGCAGGGAGATAGCAGGCCTGAGTGTTGTCAGGCTGGTCTGGAGGTCCCGCTCCCAGCCCCATCACCTCCTAGGAGAGAGAAAGGGCATTGTCCCGGTTTTATACTGCAGTCCACCTATAGTTGTGGCTCGTGTATAGGTCCTGTGGAATCCAGTTTCAAAAGGAGAGAAGTCAGAGGGGCAGCTCTGAGGCTGGGGCAGGAATTCAGAGCTGGGAAGATCTAGAATATGCTTTTAAGATTGGCTAAGTGAAATATAAATAATTAGTGCCATATCCCTTTAATTTTGCTTCCAAACAAATTCAACAAGTATATATGGTTTTCTTGTTCTCTTTTTATTGGATAGGAGGCTAAGAAGGGTGGAACATAAAAATTCATCCAAATAGTTATTACCTGTTCTGAGCAAGGCATGGTGCTATGTTGTATAGGGAATATAGGAATCCATGCCCAGATATTAGAGTTGCTAAGAGGATGTAGAAAATGCAAAGACCCTGCCCTTAAAGAAGAACCTAGTAGAGAAGATGATAGTAAGGTGTGACACAAATAGAAAGTAATAAATGCTGTAGAAGAGATATAAAAGAGTTCAGATAACTGAGTGGTTGCTCCTGAATGTCAACATTAGAAAGAAAAAACTATGTGAGCAAAGACATTCAGGTGGAAAAGGGCAAATCCCCAGTAGTTGGGTGTGGTTAGAGGGTAAGAGAAGGTAAGAACAGAAAAGTAGAGTTGTATTTTGACTTTATTTGTAAGCATTTACTTTGGAGAGCAAAATAAGTATTTATTTTAGGAAGATTATTCTGGAAGTGTGAGGGTAGAACTGGTTGGAAAAACAGAAGCTGGAATACTAATTAGATGAAAGGTAATGTGGGACTGAACCACATTCAGCAGTGAAAAAGGCAAGAAGGAAAGGAATGAGGAAGTTGACCCTGGCCACAGGTGCTTGGAAAGAGAACTTAAATATCTGTAGGATGGTGACTGGAAGGATAATGCACTGATAACACAATTAAGGGACACAGGAGTTGGAGAGGATGACGGATTTAACTTCATACAAGTTATGACTGAAATGCTGTTGCAAAAGCTAAGTGATAAAGATGTGGGCCCTGCTCTACAGGTAGGTATAATCTGGTAGAGGGAATGAGAAAAACATGCAAATAAGTCTTAAACTGAGGCTTAGAGGAAGTACTATAAGAGACACAAGTGGAACACTATAAATACTTTTTCTTGTAGCACATTTTAGGTTTTTAGTTTCCTCTCTGAAGACCTTTTCCTTGTTCTTGAGCCCCGAACTAATCATAATGATCAGTTGTTTCAGGTGAGGAATATAAAATGAGCCATTTTATATTATAGTGAGAGTCTTCCTTTTCCAATTAGTGTCTGTCTTTTTCCTTCTTTACCATATATTTCACCTCCTCTTGTTTCCTGGTCACTTCCTTATCACTGCCTGATCTTCATCCATCCAGTTCTTTAGACTTTATTCTTGGCTAGCACCTCTGTCCATAAACAATTTCACTTTTTCAGACAGTTGCATACACATTCTTCAAGGCCCTCCTTTGAGATCCTACAGGAGTTTATTCTGCTCTGTGTGGTAGCACTTAAAATATCTCTTTGATCTGTCTCCCCCGCCTTGACCATGAGCATCTTGGAGTTACACTTGTGACCTCAGTGCCACATAAGTGCTCCAGGTGATACTTGGACAGTGGTGTCCCTCCATGAGATTTTTGTTCTGTGGCCTCATGTTGCTTAGCTTACTTTTCTTCTGATTTCTTCACTTTCTTAGAGTTGAAGTATTGGTGGAACCAATTTTATTTTACATATTGTAGAACACATAGCCAAGGCTGTCAAGCCACAGAAAATAGGGTGGAAATAGAAAATAACTTTATGTGCCTGAAGGAAATTATGACACCCCACTATTGCTAGCACCAGGGTATTTCACCATCTTTTCTTGAGTTTCCCTTAAACCTGTCCACACTTTCTGTAAATAGTCCCATTAGTAAACTCTGTTCAGTTGTCTTGTTTGAGAGTGTCATTTTCCCCCTCATGTTTAATCTCCTAGATGAAGAGAATTTTGTAGGTACTTTATATTTTGTGGGATTTTAAAAAGTTAAATATGTCCTTTCTCTGCTTTCTTAAAGTCAAAGTGAGTCAACTGCAAAAGATATTATAGTTTAAGGGGATTCTTGAAACAGACCAAAGTTGAACCAGATGACTTTTTTTATTTTATTTTATTTTTTTATATTCAGTTTCATTCAAACACAATCACATAACATACAATCATCCATGGTATACAGTGAGTCGTTCACAGTATGATCATCTAGTTATGCATTCACCACCACAATCTATTTCTGAACATTTTCCCCACACCAGAAAGAATCAGAACAAGAACAAAAAACTAAAAATGAAAAAAAAAACACCCAAAACATCCCCCATCCCATACCATTTGTCATTTAGTTTTTATCCCCATCTTACTACTCATCCATCCATACACTAAAAAAAAAAAGGGGGTGTGATCTACAAGGTTTTCACAACCACACTATCACCCCTTGCAATCTACACCACCATATAATCAGAACCAGATGACTTTTAAAATCATTTCAATTCTGAAATTCTGTTGCTCTAGGCAGAGTTCCACTTGGTGTGAAGTAGTGCTATTTTAGGTCTCTATATAAATACAGAAAATTCTTTAAACTCTGGTTTTAATTAAGGCACAGAGTTAATTTCCTTAATATGCAAAGAGAGCTTACAGATTTTTTTTAATTCAGTTTTATTCAAACACATTCACGTAACATACAATCATCCATGGTATACAGTCAACCGTTCACAGTATGATCATCTAGTTATGCGTTCATCACCACAATCTATTTCTGAACATTTTCCCTACATCAGAAAGCATCAGAACAAGAATAAAAAATAAAACTGAAAAAAGAACACCCAAACAATCCCCCCATCCCATCCCATTTGTCATTTAGTTTT
>PVKY010003006.1:8787-23293 GCA_004027775.1 Bradypus variegatus | reverse complement strand
CGGTACAGGTAGTCCTCGTCGGACCGGCGGCAGCCGTAGTACAGCAGCGTCTCCGCCACCTCCTTGCCTGAGGCAGTAGCGGGCCGGGTGAGTGCGGGTCGCCGGCCGTCGCCGCCGGCGCCCCCCACCTGCCGGGGCCGGCGCTCACCTTGCTTCTGCAACCAGGCCCGCTCCTGGATGAAGCCGATAAAGGGGGCCACCCCAGTGCCGGGGCCCACCATGATGACAGGCGTGGTGGGCTTGAAGGGCAGGCGGAACTGGGACTTGCGCACGAACATGGGCACCAGGGCCCGGCGGCCGTTCTCCCCCGCAGGCTCCTTGGCCCGCAGCCAGCTGGTGGCCACGCCCTTGTTGACGCGGCCGGACTTGGTCTCATACTCCACGGCCACGGCACAGATGTGCACGGCGTTGGGGTGCACCTGGTGGGGGGCAGCAGTGAGCAGAGCAGCGTGCCCCTTCCCGAGCAAGCCGAGGCCGCTCTCCTCTCCCAGGCGGCCCAGCCTGCCACCCCAAGCCGAGTGGGTGCCTGCTTCGTGCTGCCCAAACCCCCTCAAAGGCCCCCTCCCAGCGGCTCCCCAGGCTGGCTCTCCGCTGGAGAAAAGTTAGCATCTTACTCCAGGGCAGCCCTGCTGATGCCCCAGGCCCAGCACCAGGGGGGCAGCACTGGGGCCTGCAGCACTCCCACCTTGGAGGATGAGGCGATGGAGTAGTAGCGGGCCTGCAGCCGGGGTAGCAGCTCGCACAGGTGGTCGATGGGGGGCCGCAGGGACGGGTAGTCCTGCAGGATGGCCAGGATGTGCCTCCGGGCCTCCACCACCCAGCTCAGGTACAGCTCCTGGGGGAAAAGACCCAGAACATGTGGGGTGAGGGGACTGGAGAAGGGCCCAGGGGAGGCCTCAGGTTGCTTCCCAGAGCTGCAGCACAGGGCCGAGGTGGTACCCCCCGGGTGCTGGCAGGGTGACAGGCCTACCTTGCCCTCGCCCGAGGACGAGGCCATCTTGCGCAGGTGCTCCTGCTCGGTGGGCTCTGAGGCATACTGGGCCAGCTCGTAGAGCACGTTGGTGCGGGGTGGGTTGGTGATGTCCAGGTAGTAGGTGAGTGCCGTGCGGTAGGTGGTGGGGCAGGGGAACGGGTGCTTCTTGTTGGACTCCTCTGCAGGGGGGGAAGGCAAGAACTGGGGTGAGGGGCCACCGCCAAGGAAGGGGTGGGGACTAAGCTTCAGGTCTGCTCTCCAGAAAGCAGTGGCAACAGGTGCTTCCTTGGTCCTGGGCAAAGCCTACCTCCTCTGAGTCCTGCCTGCCCGTGTACTGGGCCTGTCCCCATGTGGGCACCAGGCTCATAGTTGGGCGATGCCCATGTTGGGGCTTCTGCCTGGCCCAGGAGGACCCAGTGCTGGCCTCAGGGCCAAGAACCAGCTCTACCATACAGGGGGGTGACCAGGGACAAGCCGCTCCCTGGGCCTCTTTGTCCCTGTGCTCAGAGGAACCATGGAAGGACTACTAGAGGGCTGCCGAGGACCCTGGAGAGGGCCTGGGCCAGGCCAGGGGCTCTGTGTTTAGGCTGTGGGCTTGTTTTTTGGAGAACTTTGACCTTTTAATTGAAGTGTAATATACACAGAATGTACTAGTCATACATGTGTAGCTTGAGGAGTTTTGCAAACTCTACAGCTCTGTGTGCACAGCAGCCTGGAGTCCTCCCGGGCCAGGCCCAGAAATCAGCACTCTTGCCTCTCACAAACTCGCACTGCGGGTGTGTGAGCATGTCCTTTGTAAAGCCACACGTCTGCTGGGGGGTCATCTGGGCCTCTGCTGCCCTCTCTCCGAGCAGCTTGCAGGTTCTCCTGGGGGGGGGGTGAGTACCATGGTCCCCCACAAGTCCTGCCTCTGACTGCACGAAGGACGTGCCCCCTACAGAGCAGGACATGCCCGCACTCCCACTGGCTTCAGAGGCTGGCCTGGCAGTTTTTGGTATGAACTAGCCCTTTTTGTGCTGTTTCTTCCTCTCAAGGGCGGATTCTGGAACTGTTGAGAAGGAACAGTGGAAGCTCACTAAGGACGAGGGCGAACAGGGGCAGGTGAGGGTGGAGCTGGGCTGGAGCTAGGTGCTCAGTGGGTGGTGGGTGCTGGAGCTGGGCCACAGGTCGGTGGATAATTAGGGAGTGGGGGGTGGGTCTTAGCAGGTAGCTCAGGCTGGGCAGCCCCACAGGCCCCGGGCAAGGCCAGCATGTGTTTTAGTGCTTCTTGGCCCTCTCAGCATTCTTGAGTGGACCGGGAAGGGCCATTAGGAGTGCTGAATCCAATCCCCACATTCTACAGGGGAGGAAACAGAGGCCCTGAATGCAGGGGAGACCAGCCAGGACCCACAGCACTCAGTCCCTGGAGAGCCAGGTTGGAAACCAGGGCTCTGGCCTCTCTGTCCACTCTTGCCCAGTAGGAGACGGAGGCTGGTGGGCAGCTGGGGCTGGCTGTGACTGGGCATTGGGCAGTCTCCGATGGGCACTCCTCCCTCCGTGAAGGGTGACCCCAAGAAGAGGGCCAGACCCTCCAGCCTCTTTTGCATCTCTGTTTCCTCCAGAATCCGAGACTGGAGTCTTGGGTGAGGAGCCTCCCAAGGGCTTCAGGCCACAGTAGCAGCTCTGCCTTCGGGCCTCGCCAAGACAGGGGAGAGGAGGGTGGCCTGGGTTCTGGGGCTCACCATCGAGATTTTTCAGGGACATGATGACGTCCAGGTCAGCACCCAGGATCTCCCCGAGCTGGTTGACGAGGGTAGTGTCATTGGCTGGGTAAACAGCAACGTGGTCCCCAGATTCATACCTGGAGGGAGCAGCGAGGCACAGCAAGGCTCAGCAGGTGGAACGGAAGGCCAGGGGCAGCGGAGGGTGTGGGGGCAGCCAGTACCTGATTTTGGAATCTGAGATGTCTAATTCCAGGTGCATGAGGTGCCGCTCGGTCCCCTGGTTCAGTTTCCGGTTGGTGGTAACTTCAGCCAAGAATGGATTCTTGGCATCAAAGGGGCTGGGTGGGTGGAGAGAAGCTCAATGATTGGCTAGGTCTTGGATCTGAATCTCCCCATCCACAAAAGACCCTTTTGAAGTCAAAATGTGGGAAACCTGAGTGTTGGCCTGGGGCTCCCTGGGCTTCCAAGGCCCAAGAGGAAACCCCACTAAGGGCTGTCCTAGGCTGAGCAAAACCAGGGCTCTCAGCAACCCTACTGAGTGGGCAGATGGGGAAACCGAGGCTGGCCTCTGAAAAACCTGTGCGATCCTCCCCACTCTCCCTCCCTGGTGGGATGAGTACAAGTGGAGAAGGCCCCAGAAGACGGACCCATAGGGTAGAGGGTGCCTGGGTCCCAGTGGGGAGTGCAACTCCCCACCCCCACCCTCACAGGCGTCGGACTGTACCGTGACCAAGACAAATTTTTACTCTGTAGAGTCACTGAAATGTTGGGGTGCCTTGTTACAGCAGGGCTTCAGCAGGGCTGCCCAGAGCAGGGCTGCCGGCCTTGGATCTCAGTGGTTCCTGAAGGACTATTCTGGGCCGGCTCCTGCAGCCGGCTGGGCTGTACCCAGTGGTGGGCAGGTCGGGGCCCAAGAGAGGAACAAACACTGAGGGAGGTTTTAAGGGAATGAGCTGTTTGACCAAAGACCAACTTAGACCCAGAGTCTACCTCGCTGTGTCCCTGTCTAGGGGCTGCTGAGCGTGCCTCCCCTGCCCGAGAACATTTACAAAGCCAAAGGGCAAAGCCAATTAAGTACAAAGTGAGCCGGTGCTGGTCTCTCGAAGGCTGAGCCATGGACCAGAGAGCAGCACCTCGGCTCAGGATGGGGTCCCGAGGGACTGGGCATGGGCTGTTGTCCTGTCCTCCTGGGTAATTCCTTCCTTCTCTGGGTTCATGCCGCCCTTCTGGGCAGTGGAGATGAAAATGGGGGTGTGCCCAACTTTGCAACCCTCCTGGACAAGGGGCAAGAGGAGGAAGTCCCACAGTGTGGGGGCTGCGCATGAAGCCCTGTGGGGGTGTGCAGGGGCTGCCAGCCGTTCGCCATCCCCAGCTGCCCGAGCCGCTGCCTCTACTCACGGCTTCTGGTTCTCGTAGCTCTTCAGGCGGCCTATCTCGCCCGTGTACACTTTGGCCACGTCCATATCTTCGTGGAGCATGAGCTCATACTGGCGAATGCTGGAAGGGGGAGAGCGGGGGTGAGGCCGGGGGTCAGTGCCGAGAGAGGAGGGAGGTCAAAGGACAAAGGAGAGCCTGTGGGCTGGGGCCACCGGGGGGCTGAGAGATCCAGGTGGGATGTGAGGCAGAGGTGAGGAGAGAGGGGCAGGCAGGAGAGGGCAGGGAACGGGAGCTCGTGCAGAGCTGCCTGCAGTTAGGGTCGGGGGGAGCCGGGGGAGGGCTGGGCAGGCCTGGGGCTCCAGGCTGGGAAGCGAACTTCAAGGTGATTCCTTAAGAAGTTACCTGTCACTCTCAGGTTAACGCCCAAGGTCCTTTGTGTGGGACCAAAGCTTAGGTGGCCTCTCTCCTCATTGTAACCCCACTGCTGCCCCCCCAGGCCAGGTCTCTTCTTAGGGGTGCCTCCCCTCGGGCATCCCCCCAATCCACAGTGACATGCTCACCTGGACTCCTCTCCAGTGGCTTCCACTCCAAAGTGCTCGCACACTGCTGGCCAGAACTGCTCTCTCCACGTGATGAAATCCTCCTCCAAGCTAGGGGGAGGGCAGAGAGCGGCCAGGCCCCAGGTGAGCCAGATCCCGGCAGCTGGCCCAGGTGATAGTCTGGCCCCAGATACCGCGGGCTCAGGCCCCAGGAGGGGTGCCGGGCAGCCTCCCCTCCCCACCCCCACTACCCAGAGCTGCAGGGCTCCTTTCACTCTGGTCCACCCAGTGATGTAGTAGACGACAGCATCAGGGATGCTCTAAAGGAGGGTCTGTGCTTATCACGGAAGGAATGTGCTCTCTGAGCTGGACACTGGGAGAGGCAGGAAAGCCAGGACGGTCCATGGGGCAGGGCTGTGGTGGGGGAAGCTCCTTGTCACTTTATTCCAGCGAGTACCTGGCCATGGCTTTGCTGCCGCCTCTCATCCCACAGCCAGCTCCCTAAACCGTGGCTCCCTAAACGGAGGTGTGGGGGCTCCGGGGAGGGGGGCCAAGTGTGCAGGCTGGGCCTGGGGCACTCACTTCCCGTCATCGTCTCCCATTCCCAGCTCAAAGATCCGCTGGGCGCCCAGCTGCTCCAGCCGCTTGTCCACGTACTTGCCCATGGCATTGAAGTGCTCGTAGGTCTTGTTCCCGAGGCCAAACACCTGTGTGGATGGAGGGGCTGTCTGAGGCCTGGGGACGGGTGGGTTTCCCCCCAGCGCTCAGTCTCGTGCAGCCAAGTCTTGGGCAGCCTGCCACACGCCCTGGTCTTTAGTCTCCAACCACCAGTACCCCTGGAGCAAACCAGGGCTGGGGAAACCGAAGGCAAAGCACTTAGTCGCTGGGGTCCCAGGGCAGCCTCCCCCAGGGCTCCCCACCCATGAGCTCCTTGCTAGGCCCTCAGTTGGGAGCCTCCCTGTCTCCACACCTCTGCCTGCCCTGGCTGATCAGAACAAGGCAGTGAGCTGCAGGAATTCTTTTGGGACATGAGGGTCTGGAGGCCTTGGAGAGGCACCACAGGCCACCAAGAGCCTACAGGAAGCCACTGGGGGAAAGGCGGGTGACTCACCGCATACTTGACCCCAGAGAGGTCCACATCTGTCTCCTGGAGCCAGTCATAGAAGTCCTGGGCGTTGTCGGTGGGGTCGCCCTCACCGTAGGTGGCCATGCAGAAAATTGCCAGGGAGTTGTCTATCTCTGGCAGGCTATTCAGGTCAGCCTGGAGACAAGGGCAGGGACCGCGTGCTGAGCGGCTTCAGGTCAGGTCTGCACCAGGTTGGCCCTGAGGGTTGGCCCTGCCCTCTGGCAGCTCATAGCCAGGTTTGTTCAGGGGACTGTGGGATGAGAGTGAGGGGCCACTCCCTGTGCCTGGAAGGTGCCACGAAGGGACAGGAGGGCTTCACAGGGAGGCCAGTGGGAAGGACACTTAGAAGTGTGTTAGGTCTGAGTGGAGGGGTGCATTCAAGGGGGAAGGGAACAGCAGGGACAGAAGGCAGCGGGTGGGTCCCTGGGGTGCTGCAGGACAGAGGCAGAGAAGGGCTGGGCCCAGGCCACCTGCTGGCACTGATGCACTGGGCCTGGCCACCTGGGACACCTCCTCATTTCCCCAGAGTCCCCGAGGCACAGTGTGGCCTTGGCTGTTACTAAAACACCAACCAATTGTTCATCCAACTTGAAAGCCCATGGCTGGAGATGGATGGGTGGGGAGCTGTCACCAAGACCCCGAAGGCGGGGATGATGGGCTTGGTTTGGGACATGGCGTGGCGGCAGCTAGTGACTCAGGAGGGATGAAACCTGCCACACCTTGGTGGAGGGGAGGGAGTGGCCTCCCTGCAGTTCGCCCAGTTAGCCCAGCGATAGCCTCCACTGGGGGGAAGTGGAAAGGCAGATCCCTGGGGAACTCTCCCCCAGACCCCTTGCCCCTGCTTCCCTCCCCTGACCCCCTTTCACCACTGCCCCCACCTGGAGCCAGTGGCCTGACTGTTACACCCCTGGCCCCTGACCCAGAAGCAGCAAGTGGGCTGTCGGAGGTTTCCTACACTTCGGAGGGCCCTGGCTGTGTGAGGGAGGGACGGGGGCACCCAGACCCGGTGGAGAAGGAGCATGGCTGGCCTGGGGGCAGTAGGGAGCAAGTCTGCCTCCCACGGCCGTCAGAGGCAAGGCTGAGGGGCTGCTTGGGGCCAGGTTGCAGCAGGGACCAGGACATCAGGACTCAGTCGGGCAGCGGCCCTGGGTGGGGAGGAGCCGGCCGAGAAGAGCTGACAGGAGAAGCAGAGGAGGGGAGGACTCCGGCAGCTCCCAGCTGAGGTCCTTCCCCGGGTTCTCAGGCTTTCTGGGCCTGGCCATGCTGCACGTGGCCTCTGCCCACCCTCTTTGGCCCGGACACATCAGTGAGAGCCTCCTTCCCAACGGGAGTTTTCTCGGAGCCCATCCAGCCCACTGCCCTCCCTGGCAGACGGGAAAGGCCCCGACCCCAGGTGTCTGCCCTGCAAGCTGGTGCTCTTGCACTGCATTCTGGGGCAAGGGAGAGGCCCAGAGCTCCCACATGACCTTCTGAGACCCTGTACTTCTTTGGGCCCACCCGACCCACTCAGGGCCTGAGGCAGCCCCTGTGAGACCCTGCAGCCTGGAGCATCCAGCGCTGAGTGGGGGATCCCCGGGAACAGACACCCAGGTGCACCCCTTGGGTCCTGCTGGGCCTGGCCCAGGGGTTCTCAGGGTTCTTAGCCTGGGCACCACCTGCCTGCTGGAACCAGTGAGAAGAGACCCCATCCCTGCGCCCCCTATGGCTACGTCAGCCCTTCAGGCCTCTCCCGTGGGCCAGAGGCGAGTCCCTGCAGGGGCGAGCTGGGAGGGAGGCGCGGGGCTGGCGCTCACCAGGTCGTACTCCTCGGGGTCGGCCGCCATGCCCCGCATCCCGTAGCGGTGCGCATCCTTGGACAAGCGGTTGGCAAATTCCTCAGCGGTGCCCGTCTGGGAGCCGTAGAACACAACGATGTTCCTCCCCTAGAGGGCCGGACACGGGGTTTAGTGTGGGGCCCGCGTCCCGGCCAGGCCAGGCCCTCCGGGGACCAGCGTCTCCACACCGCGGCCAGGGCCACCGCGGCCACCGGGACTTGCACACGCGAGGCTGCTCAGGAGCACGCTTTGGACATGTTTTAATGAAACAGGAAATCCCAACTGGAAAATGGGCTGATTATTTAAATAAAAAATTTACAAAAAAAGAGAGAAGGAAATGCCACCTCAATATATAAAAATCTGCTTAAGCGCAGTCATAAGAAAAATGCAAATTAAGATGACAGTGAGATAGCGGTTTTTTCTTTTACACAGAAAACTGGCAACAATCCAAGTATTTGATAACCCACCGCTGGTAAGGCCATGGGAAACAAGGTTTTGTCTACACTGCCAATGAGAGTGTGCCCTGGCCTAGCCCCTAGGAGGGCAATTTGGCAGCATCCTTCACAATTACAAATGCATAAACCTTTGGATCCGACAATTCCACTTTGGGGATTTTATTGTGTAGACAGATCTGCAAATGTGCAAATGGATCTACATGTCCACACAGCAGTGCTTTTGAGAGGAAAAGAGAAATATCCCGAGTGCCCAGCAGCAGGGCAGTGTTGAACTTATTTAAAAAAATAAAACAAAAACCAAATTATGGTACATCATATAGGCATATAATGGAAAACCCGTGCAGCTACAGTAAAGAATGAGGAAGGTATCTCTGCATTGTGTGGAAACATCGCCAAGACGTATTCAGTTAAAAAACAAAACAATATCTTTATCAGCGTATGTAATCTGCCACAATTTGTGTTTCAAAAAAGAGTGTGAAATAATATAACACAATATATTTGTTTGTATTTGCAAGTGTGTAAGGAAGCTCTGGAAGGCCAGAGGGAGGATTAGGGGTGGTGATTGTACATGGGAACTGGGAATGGGTGATGGGTGGGGGTGTTTTTTACTGAATGGTTTACATTTTGGATTTTAACTCTGTGGCTGTAGTACCTGTTCATAAATTAAGTACTTAAGTAAACACAAACGAACAGAGATGAAAACAGTGGCTGTGCCGTGAACATGGCGAGATGTGCAGCTGCCGTGGGCGGAGCCTCCGATGGAAGGGAGAAGAATGGGTGACATTCTGAGTTAGAGGAGTGTCCATTTTTATAATTTGGTTTGTTCAAGAAATAAACATTCAAAAAGCAAGGGAAAACATCAATTGCAGGGCTTTGGTTAGACCAGAATGCCACCCAAGGGGGCCGAGCCTGGGTTCCGGCTCCCCCCACCCCCCGCCCTCTCCTGGTATCCCTGAAGCTGGCCTCTGTGGGACGCCCCTGCCTGCCCCCCAGGGCCGAGACTCACTGCGAAGCACCCAGAGACAAAACTCACCGTCTTCTTCATCTTTTCCACGAAGCTGCTCTCTTTGACAGAGGAGGTCCTGGAAGACAGAAGGGCCCCATGGGTATGGGTGCAGGGGCTCCAGCGGGATGAGGGCTACAGGAGGCAGGATTGGGGCACCCAGGGCTCTGGGCTCCTGGGCTGGCTCAGATTCCCCATTTTACCTACAATCAACCTAAACTCTCTTGCAGTGCCAACACCTTGCAAAGCCAACACCTCCTTCTCCCAGATAGATGCAAACCCCGAAGCAAAGAAGAGCCAAGGTCTGTCTCCTTCCCTCATCGGCCTTTTCTCACCTCAGTCCTCCTCCTCCTGCAACCTCTGCCTCACACAGTCCCCAGAAGTCTCCTAAACCCTGCTGCACTCAGTCCCACCACGCAGTTCCACAAACCCTGGGGACTGCTGATTGATACCCCATCCACCCAGAACATTCTCACTCCACCCTCCACCCTGACAAAGACCACCTCCCCTTTCCCTGCACTGGGGCCAAATCTAAGCACCCCCTCGCCGTGGTCCCTGGCACTTGCTGCCACTCTGAGCTGGTCCAGCCAGTGACTCTGCCCAGCACAACACAGTTCTCTGAGGCCTGGCGCTGACCTGCCAGCCTCTCCCTCGCCATTTCCTGTCCCTCTTCCTCTCTCTTGCCCTTGCCCCCGGCCTGCAGTGCCATCTAAGGAAACACCAGGGATTCTCAGGGTGAATGAGGTAACCCTGGTCTAAGACAGCCAGGTGGGAAAACGTACCTTCCTCAGGATGGTAGATCCTAGGATGTGTGACACACAGACAGTCGGCATCAAGGGCCAAGTCTGAACACTAATATACCTTTGCTTCCAACTAAAACTCCATCATTAAGGGAGTGAAAAACAAGCCACAGCATGGGAGAAATTTGCAATGTGCACATATCTGACAAGGGACTTGTACTGAAAATGTAAGAAATTCCCATGAATCAATCAGAAAAAGATAATTCAACAGAAAAAAAATAGTCAAAAGCCTTCAACAGGCACTTTATTATCTAAATAACCAAAAAAAAAAGAAAGAAAAGGAAAAAAAACATCTGAAAAGGTACTTGATATTATTAGTTACCAGAGAAATACAAATTAAAAACACGAGATATACGTACATCCACACAAATAGCTAAAATGAAAGACTGACAATATCATGTACAGGTGAAGACGTGCAGAATTCCCACTGCTGCCGGTGGGAGGGAACAGGGCTCAACTGCTTTTTGGCAGTATCTTCTAGAACTGAACTGACAGCTGGCCTTCTCTACACACCTACCATTTGCTTCCTCAGCAAATCGTTTTCACAGAGTGGTCCAAGTTATTCCGATTTTCAATTTAGACCAGGCCAGGCCAGAGGCTGCATCTTTAAAGAAACAAGGCTGGGCCATGGATGAAGTCAGAGCTGGGCAGAGGGAAGGGGCCTGGAGGGGGCTGTGTCTGGGGTGGGCAGGGAGGGCACACAGGTTTGGCTACCCTCTCCCCGTCAGTGCTCTCTTGGGGCCTCCAGAGCTCCTGGCCTCCCTTCTGTCTCCAGCTGCAGCAGGGGTTCCAGGTGCTTAGCGCCAGGGCCTGTGACCTCACCACCAGCCAGGCAGCCTCGCCCCGCTCCCACTGTTGGGGTGCACCCACTGGCAGAGGCAGCCAGGGCACTGCGGACTCTGGGGGGAGGGGCTGGGGTTGCAGGGAAATTACATGAGCTCACAGACGTGAAAGCCCCTGCACAAGGCAGGCCCACCCTGAGAGTGTGACTCTGGGTACCCACTCATAGGTGCGTCACCCGAGGCCTGATTACACCACCCATCACAGTGACATGGCCGGAGACACAGCCAGTGAGTGGGCAGCAAGGATGTAGCCTGGGTCTGACCCCAAGGTTTTTGCTCTTGCCACCATACCCTGCAGCCTCCTATGCATAGAAAAGTGTAGTGAAATAAAGGAATTAAAAAGTGGAGCACCAAGATAAAAACACATTCATGACAATGATGCAAAAGTGATGTCTCTTGAGGCCGAAGGCCTAGAGTTGTTGCAAAAGTTACAGAGCGTGAAGGTTTCTTTCAAGGATGCTTCTGCAAAGCTGTTTGAACATCTAATTTTATAAACATAAACAGAAATATATCAGAAGCTTCACATTTTGCTACATGCTAGTTTTTTCCACTAGTGCCAAGGCCATTAGTAGCTCCATGGCCAAAGCTCTTTTCAGGGACTTGGTATTAAATGATGTTGCACAAAGGGCCCCCATGGGATGCAGGGCCTGTGCCTGACTTGGCCATTGTGGCTTCTTCTCCCCTGGCCCCAGGGGGCCCGAGGGCTTCCAGCTGGACAGGACAGAGGCTCCACCAAGGTCAGGAGGAGGCAGTTAGGAGCCAGCTGCTTGGACGTCCCCACCCAGCGATGTCCTGGCTGCCCAGGAATGCAGAGCAGACCCTCCACCCCAGACACCCCATCACCTAGCATTCCCTAGGCAGCTGCCCACCCACCCCAACATAAGCAGGACCCTTGGGCCTGCTGCCGTTCTCTGTCCACTCTTGGCAGCAAGTTGCACTGAAACGGGTCTTGGTCTGGGACCTGGCAGCCCACCCACAAAGAGCTGCAACTTTGCTCCCCTCTCGGCCTAGAGGCATTGCACGCTGGAGGCACAGACCCAGAGGCAGCCATGGACCTCGGGAACACAAGCCAGGGAAGAGGCCTGCAGAGGCCCTGGAAGCTGGCGCTGGGCCGCAGTGGCAGGGACGCCTGAGGCCCTGGTTCCCGGACCATGGTCTAGAAATGGGAAAGGCGTGCTCCGAGTCTGTTTGTCCCCTGGGCATCTGGACCCCCACTCCATGAGGACAGCACACCAGATGGCCAGGACAGGATCCACAAAAATGCAGGGTGCTAGGTCTTAGGGTGCTACTGCCCAGGATTGCGGGCCTGAAACCTCAGCCTCTCTGCACTCTTGCTCCCAAGTCTCCCCCTTCTCTCTTGCTTTCTGTTCTCACCTGCACCACCACATTCCTACGTGAGCTTAATCGATCTCCACTGATCTTTCCTTCTCCAAAATGCCCTGCCTGCTGCCACCAAATCCACACTCCCAAATCATGTTTCCCCATCCCTTCCCTATTCAAAACCTGCTATGGCAGGGAAGACACCAAAATGCTCACTGTGTATACTAGGTGTTGGGATTATAGATGGGGCACTTCCCAAATTTTTTTATAGTGGGCTTCTGTCACTTCTGCAATCGGGAAAAACATATAAGTATGTGTACACACACACATACCCCTTCTCTGTCTCCTCTGTTCCTGGCAACCAAAACCTAGCCATGCTTTCTTGCTCCACCCTCAGCTTCCGCCCCAGCAAAGCCTCTGCCCCAGAAGAGGGCTCCTCCTTACTGCAGTGCCACCGAGCCCGGCTCCAGATGGGCCAGTGGAAATGCCTGGCCCACTGGTCACCACCCTGTACAAACCCTTTTTTTCCTTCAAAGCCCCGGCCAGTTACCTGCTCTGCCAGCTGAGGTGGCTCCTCCCCTAAAAATCCCCAGTTCCCCCAGTGTTTTCTTATTTGAAGGCCCCCACTCAAGTCCCTGGTCTCCAGATGACAAGGACAAGGTCTCTGATTTCTTATTCCCAGTATCTGTTTTCTCCGAACATCAAAGTAACCATTTCCAGGCTTCTGGGAACACTCCAACCCCCCACGCTGTCTCAGGGATGCCCAGTGGGGAACCCTGGTTCCATCGGCAGGGCTCCCCGGCTTCCTGGCAGGAAACTCTTGGAACCGAAGCGCCCACCACCCACAGAGCAGTCTGGTGCCCTCCAAGCCTTTACTGGGACTTTATTTTTTCATTTTCTTTTTTCAGTGCAGATAGGACAGATATGGGGGAGGGCCTAACTCACTTCATGGACCACTCTGCCACCATTACGGCGATGGCTATGTATGCCTTCACCGCAGGCTACAACGCAAAGCATCCGTTGAAGCACTAGCAGGACCCCCCTCCAAGATGAACCATTACATGAAAACCAAGGTGCACGACGAAGTGTTCTATCACTGTGTACCTTTTGAATTTTGATCCTTGAGAATACATTACCTTCTAAACATAAATCAAATCTAAATTTAAACTTACGGCTATGAAAACGATCAGCAACCTAGGCAAATGTTTCTGATGAAATGTTATGAGAAAAAGCAGGTACAAAACAAAATGCAATTTATGCATTTATATGAAATGTTCAGAATAGGCAAATCCACAGAGACAGAGAGTAGATTAGTGGGCGCCAGGGGCTGGGGGGAGGGGAGGATGGGGAGCAGCTGCTAACGTGTACGGGGTTATTTTTTAGGAGGATGAAAATGTTTTGGAATCAGCGTCAAAGTCTGCACAACATGATGAATGTACTAAAAGCCAATGAATTGTACACTTTAAATGGTGAAAATGGTGAATTTTATGTTATATGAATTTTATCTCAACAAAATGAAACAAAACTAAACAGAAAAACAACCCAAACTAAGTACATTTGGTTGACATTTAAAGGGCCAGGTTTTAGTTTTTGGAAAATTCACTTATGCAGAACTCTTCTTTCTCAATTTCTCAACCATGGCCAATTCATTGTGTATAGCTTGCCCACAGCAGAAACCACGGTCAAAATGGAAAATGGCAACGCAAAGCCAGGCACAAAATAAGGTAGTTGTGCCATCAAGGCGATAAACACATCTTCCCTCACACTCAGACTCTTTCAGGGTATAATGCACAACTGACAGGAGGGAAAAATGAACACGTGTCCCTAAAAACTGAATGCACATGGCAATTATTCATAGAAAAACAGCCTGAAGGGAAACACTAGCATTTTGAGAGAACACTGAAGGAATAAGATAATGTGAGATGGTTTCCATCATTTTCGTGTGATGGTTTCCATCATTTTCCAACTTTTTATGTTTTCACATTATTTTTATACTTCAAAATATATTTTATAATTAAAAAAAAAGGTGAGGCAACAATGCAAACATCCAAAAATAGGGGATTGGCTTACTCAGGTTACAAGTACAGCCACGTGACACACACCATTCATCTATTAAACAGGGGAAGGTAGATAATGATCTACTGATGTGGAAAGATGTTCTAATATATTGTTAAGTGGGCAAAGCAGGTTACAACCTGGTATGGATGACGTGATTCCATTCTATTTAAAAGGAAGAGTCCAGAAGGATATACAAGAAGATGCTAAGAGTTGTTCCCTCCTGGTTTGGGGGATTATGAGTCTTTTTTGTTTTCTTCTCTTTTTGGATAATTTCAATTTCCCAACCCCCACCCCCAAATCCCTTTTTTTCCTACGAGCATGTAATGCTTTTGTAATAAGAAAATTAAAATAATTACTTTTATTTTAAGAAATACCGTGTGTGTATAGAGAGAAATTGAGATTATTTTGATTTTGAAGGCTCTGGTAAGGACAATTAGAACAGCTAAACCCTGAGTTACAAGACCCATGTCAGAAGAGACATTATAAAGAAGAGCAA
>PVKY010003005.1:0-23187 GCA_004027775.1 Bradypus variegatus | reverse complement strand
CACACACACACACACACACGGGCTGCACCTGAGGAGAGCTAAACATTTTATAAAATCGCTTATGGACGCACAAACTCGTTAGCTAAATATCGCTATGGAGCGTTTTAAATTCTCCGGGAATATAAATGGTCTGTATTCAACAAACGCTTTTGTTCCTAGTTTGCACTCTAAACAGCAAGTAGAACATCCTTTAAAGCTTCGGTGCAAAAAAGATAAATATTTAACGTCACAAAGAAAGGGTGGGGCACCAAAGAGTTTTAGCAGTGCTATTTATAAGAAAATCTAACTGCAGGAAGGAAGGGGATTCAGAAAGTTCTCCACAGCCCTTAAGTAACAAAATTTCAAAAGCTCGGGTGATTAAAGTCGATCCTAAAGAGACAGAAACAACCTGATTTTTAAAACAAACTATTCAGTAAACGTCTGCTAATCGTCAAAAGGCTCTTTCACTTCCCACGCCCCAGCCATTTGCCCGGCCTTGCCGAACGAGCTGCGTGAGCCGAGGCTACGCTCTCCGGCTAGAGCCAAGGCTCCTCAGCACCAGTCCGAGGGGCTCAGAGAACCGCCTGGATCCGGGCCTGTGCCCTCCTCCTGGAATCCCGGTCTAGACCCGGACCCGGACCCCAAGCTGGACTCTTGACCTGGATCCCGACCTGAAAGCTCCAACCTGGATCCTCCACCTGGACCCCAGCCTGGACGCCGGCCTAGATCCCGTACTGGACCCAGATCCCGACCTGGAGCCGGACCTAGAGCCGCAACCGGAGCAGTTAGAGCGCTATCGCCCGCCCATCCGACGGCGAAGCAAGAGAGCCCCGGACCAGGCTCCGCAGCGGAGACCAGGCCTCCCAACAGCCCGGCTCCCGAACGAGCTCCTGCAGATGCTCGTCCCCGCAGGTCGGGTCTGGGTCGCTGCGCACCCGGCGGCTCCAGGCCTTTCCCTCCGCGGCGGTGGGGTCAGAGCTTCGGCCTCCCCAGCCCTAGCAGGAAGCACCTGCCTCTTGCCGCCCGGGCCCTCAACAGCAGCGCGCTCGGTTCCCGCCTCTAGTCTACACTCACCGGCAGCGTCCGCCTCGAGGGTTCAGAACCCAGGGCGTAGCAGCTCTCTGCCAAGCAGCGCCTGCCCGCTGCGCGCTCGCCCTGAGCGGGTGCTGGGAAGTAAGTTAAGATGGCGCAGATTGCGAGGGGCTGGAAGGCGAGCGAGAATCAAGTGCTAGCCGCACGCTCGCCTTTTTTTCTTCCTTTCTCTTTTTGAAAAGACACCGTTGAAAACTATATGAGGACATCTGCAATGCACGGGGAGGAAACGCCAGCCCTTTCCATCCATTTCCTGATCCCTACCCTCAAGCATCCTCCCGAAGAAAAAAAGGCAACTGGAATTCTAACCCGGGACGCGAACTTTGATCCCCACAGGCCTCCCTAAATCTAAACTCTAGGGTCCTTTTTAACAGCAGCAGCTTCTCAAACACATTGACAGTGCCACTTCACTAGACACCCAAGACTTTTTGGAAGAGAGGAAAAAAATTATCATGCTTTAAAGGGACAGGAAAGCACACTGCCTCCGAGAGGAGCTTGTAACTGCAAATTTACCTCACGCTGACTCAGTCCACACAGCAGATGGTGGCAGAGCTGCAAGGGAAACGACCTCCCCAATTTTTTTTTAATACTTCCTAATATCAGCTAAAGCGCGTCTTTCAGTACAAGGCACCACGTTCCTGTGAAATCTATCCCCGGCTTCTAAGAGCATCGTTTACGCACATGACACGAACTCCTTTACTCACGGTGACTCTGCCCTCGGCGGCGGGCCGGGCCGGGCGACGCGCGCTCGGGCAGTTAGGCCTCGGGTCCGCAAGAGCCTAGCGTGGCCACGTGCCACCGCAACCCGGGCTCCCAGAACCCCGGGGCCCCGGGCGCCGCCGAGCTTCCACGACCCCGCACCCTCGGCCCCCAAGCGCCCTAGAGCCAGCTAACCCCCGCGCCCTCCCGACTGCACGTGCGCCTTCTCCTCCCCTGGCTGAGCGGCCCGGTGGAAGCGAGCGCAGGCTGTGTGGGTGATTCCATGGATGCACTGCTCGGCTTCACTCGCTACTCGTGCACGGTGTTTTGTACTTTTTGTTCTCCTGTTTAGTTTCTTAGGTGTAGGGAGTGAAAAAGAAAACACAAAGGAAAATCAGTTATCGCTTTTCTATGTGGCAGACAAAACTCCGCCAAACGCCGTCTAGTGGCGGAAGGCAAGCCGGTGTTTTTTTTCCTCCTCTAATTTTCATTTTAATTGGAATTTTGAAGCCTCTTTACATCTGTCAAACTGCAAAGGGAACAATCTCTAAGTGGTCGTAAATTTTGTCTCGTAACCTGCAGCTGGCCTACACTTAAGCAGGCAAGTTGAGCCATTCCCCCTCTCTGGATCCCTTCACTTTGGAGACAAAAGTGCCAAAATCGCTTCTCCATGCGGTAAACGCAGAGCCCTGCGAACTCCGTGACTAACATGTAGCGACCCCAGAACTGGAAAAAAGAAAAAAAAAAGCGTTTCTGCATTTGTACTCAAGAGATGGGGATCTGGCCTGGGCAGGACTGAAACAAGGATTCCATTATAGGTAAGATGGAGCATGGCCCCAGATACATTCCTAATGCAAGTTTTAGGCTCATTGGTTAAAAATGGACCTCTCTCGAGTTTGTTCTGGGTCCTTCCGCAGCCCACTCCCACACAATCCCCCGAAATCATCCATTCAAGAAATGTAGCCGTTTTTTTCTTTGTGCTTTCAGATTCGCTGCTCATCTCCAAGGCCTTGTATTTAAAGACCGGAATTTTCGACATCTGCCTGACGCTGTGGTCAACAGCCTGTTTTGACATGCATTTAAATTACTCTCTACTCTCGCCCAACACCTCTCGCCATACTCTGTGGAATTTAAAGAAATTCCTAACTCCTCATGTATAGGTCCTCCTTTTCCTGCTCACAGTGTTTCCAACTTCAGAGAGAACCAGATAGATATGATGAGGGGAAATGCATACAATTTCCTGGAGAAAAAAAATGAGCGCAGTAAAATGAAACTTGACTCATATGGAATTAAATAATTGTACATAAGAAGGAAATCGTAATTACTGGTAGTGCTATAAAACAAATTTAAGGGAAAAAATGGGAGGTGGATCCCATTAAACAGAACTACCCCATATCGAAGTGGGGACAGGTTAACACCTTCCTTAACCCCTAAAAGAAATCACCTAAAATAATTAAATTATTTTCAAACTGTAAACTGCTTTCAAACACCAGTTAGCGTTTTGCGAGATTTATTTTACTTGTTATACACAGACGATACAAACAAGCAAAAAAACAAAACGTTTCGCAATGGAATGTGTCCTTGTATAAATTATTCAGTTCACAGACAAAACGAAACAAATATAAAAATCACAACATTAGATTTACAGAAGAGCCAAAATATACACACGTTTAGACCCTGAATTCCTATTAGGAAAAATCCCCCCCATGGACTGGAATCTAGATTGAATATTGTGTATGATGCATATTTCACATAAATTTTTAAATACCAAAAAAAAAAGTATAGGTTTGCTACACAACATTAGAAATCCTACTATTCTATTTCCAGGGGATTAATGCTCCTTATCAAATATAACAAGACTCAATGGGGGGGAAATCAATCTTACTTGCATTAATGCTAATGTTTTCCCAAGGAAGTCAGATTTCAGTTGTTTCTAGGTGGGGGGGGAGAAATCATTTTTAAAACTAAAATGCAGTAAAATATACAACTCACACAATTCATCTTCACTAGACTACACTATAGTTACCAACAATTCAGTCGTCTATATCATTAGTAGAGTATTCATTACAAAGATTTACAGCATATAAAGGTGGAGGGAGGACTGAAAAGATATTCAAAAACAGTTTGTCAGCATATTTGGCACCTGCACAGACCAGTAATGGATTTGGCACTTTGGGGAAAAACAAATAAGGCAAAATAATATTGCTGATGTAGAACTATTCTATTTAGAAGGCGTGGGGGGACATACAACTCCAGTTAACTTTGCTTTGCAGGCATCATGCCACTTAGTCGACTTGCCTATGAATAGACACCTATCCTTTACAGACGTTTGAGTGGATTCTCCTTAGCTATTTGCGCATTAGGGCACAGAATAATTATTTCATGCAATGCATTGAGCAGAAGTGAGAAATCCATCATTATCAATCGGATAGTTCACGTTTCGAGAGGCTCTTAGAATATTATCTCACAAGAAAAAATTTTAAGTAGAAAGAAAGGAAAGGAGAAAGGAAGGGAAAGGAAAGGAAAAGAATGAAGAGGTTACGCATGAACTGGTTTTGTGCCTTGACGATGAGAATAAAAACTAGCCGTTCGTTACAATAAATTAACATTATGTACAATCATTTCACAGGCTTTGTTCCACTAAAATTATTAACATCCCTACCATCCGTCCACTCGGGGATAAGGAAGGACGCGCCGGGTGGGTCCAGGTTCTAGAGTCAACATCCTATGGTTAAATAGGGAGGCCGAGGCTTGAAGGGTCGGAATCACCGCTGCCTGGCAGGACTGCCCAGGTCTCCTAAAGGTGAAGAGTTTCATTACAAGAAAGAGAAGGGGGGAGTGAGAAAAACACGAAGGGAAGGAGGATTGTTAGGAGGAGGAGAACTTCCACGGAAGGAAAGAAAGGAAAACCAAAATGTTTATAGCAAAGTTGAAGATCGGTGCAGAAACTGCTGTGCAAAAAAGGTTAAAATCACACTTGGAGCGCTGCATTTATTCACTGCAGACGGCAATCGAGGTCAAATAAAAGGAGGGCACGGTGCGCAAAGTAGGGTGTGAGGAGAAGGAGCTGGGGGAGAGCCGTGAGGGGCCGACTGGGGGTCCGGGCCAAGGCGGCGCGTGGGGCCAGGGTGGGCAGGGGCGGCCTAGCTGTGCGAGTAGAAGCCGTAGTAGCCGCCTATATCTTTGGCGCAGTTCTTCTCGCAGTCCCGCTGGGCCAGCACCTCGCTCTTGAGCGGGGACGAGCTCTCGGACACCGGCGTGTCAGCGGGCGAGATCCGCCTCCGCTTGGCCTGCTCGTAAATCCCCGAGTCGCTGGAGTCGATGGACTTGATGGAGGAAGGCGTCTCGATCCAGCTGGAGTCGGACAGGTCCTTGGGTTTGGCGTCCTCGGCGGCGCCGGGCGGCAGCGGCGAGCGCTCGGCGGACAGGCCCTCAGCCTCCTCGCCCAGGTAAGGGTTGGCGCTGGCCATGCGCGCGGCGGCCGCGGCGCTATTGGGCCAGCAGGGCAGCACCGAGCCGGACTTGGCGCCGCAGTACTGCGGGGGGCTGCGCGCGCCCCAGCCTGACGGATCGGCGTAGTAGCCGAGCGGGCGGCCGGTGCAGCCTGCCGCCTGCAGCGGCAACGCCTTGACGCCCGCCGCCGCGTATGACAGCAGCGTGGCCGCGTTGCCTGCGAAGTCCGTGGCGGTGTCGTAGGCCGAGGCGGCGAAGTCCAGCCGGTTGTTGGCTGGCGTCACAAACCAGCGCTGCGGCGAAGGCGCGCCCGGGTCCTCGGCTTGCTGCGGCGACAGCAGCCCGTTGGTGTGTGGCACGCTGCGGTCGGTGCCCGGCCCGGGACCCGCGCCCGCGCCCGGGTGAAAGCGAGCTTTGGCGTAGTTGCTCACGAACTGGTCCTGCAAGAAAGAGCCGGCCATGGCGTAGCGGGCTCCGGGCACTATCTGCGAGCGCGGCGAGTCGTTGGGCGAGGGGGTCAGACGGTCCATGTCGCAGCCTGTGTAGATCCTGCGGGTAGGGAAAGAGAGAAAGAGAGAACCGACGGGTGGCGCGGAGGTCCCTTCGGGGGGGGGGGGCAGAAGAAAAGCCATCCCCCCTACCCCTACCCCGCCCTCTGTAACTGGTCGTCCAGGATGGAGACAGAAAAGCGCATAGACCTGCATCCTCACCATTATAAATCGCAGAATTATAGAGACCAATTTGTCTCTGCAGGGGCCTGAGCGCAGTACTGGGCACATCAGGAGGAAGGCTCCCTCTTCCCTTGCTTTCCCTCACCAAACTTACAGGGGACAGAGAGGGGTACTGCAGGGAGTTGTCGTCCCACCTCTCCAACATACACATTAAGGCGGATTTATTAAACAACTGAAGTGCTTTGTGGCGTAGTGGATCTTTCCTCTGCCCATGAGAGGTTAAGAGAGAAAATTTTCAACAAGGTACCCACTCCTCTGCCCTTTTTAAAACCCACTTCCTTCTACCATTTGATTGTGCAGGAGATTTCTCTTCCCCTCTCCTTTTATAAAATAGCTGAAGAAACCCATAGGAAATAACTTTATGTGTGTGTTTATGAGTTCACGTGGGTCTCCAGGTAGTACTCACTAAACACTGGCCTTTGCTCGTCTTTGGAGTCTCCAGGATTGCTGCTGGAAGGCTCCAAGTACTCACTTCTATTGTTTACCCTGTGTGCGCATTTCACCTCCACCTCTCCCCATACAAACAAGAGTTACTACTTGGAAACAACATCCTCAATCAATCCATGGGAGAAAAATACTTTTACAAATAAAGAGTGTTTTCTACGCTGACTTCCCCCACTTCTTTTGATCCACTACTGGCAAAATTTTTGGAGCAAACTCTTGCACTACAACTCCCCCAAACAACCCCCCACTACCAATAGCCAGTCCCTACAGATCATGATTTTGTGCCAGGTACTGTTGTCTATAGCTGTTAAGATGCTAACTTCTTTAACCCTCACAACAATGCTCCTAGTTAATTTACATTATTACCCCCACTTTACAGATGAGGAAACTGTGGCAAACGTAGCTTATATTTAAGTTATTACTTGCCAAAGTCGCCGACAGCGATTGCACTGCTGGGAATTAACTCAGATAAAGTAACCAAAGATTTACTTTAGGCCTTAGGCCTGGAAAATCCCATTAGAATTGAGAGAGAACCAGGGATGGGTCAAGATTTTGCTTTTCATTCATATACACAAAATCTCCCTTTTCACTCATCCTTAAAAGTTTTAATTTTTAATCAACTGAATGTTTTGAAAGAGAGTCTCAGTCTGGTCAGGCCTTAACCCTTTTTTGGCAGATTCCCTGGTGAGTGACCAAGCAACCAGTCAGTGCCCCTGAGCATTTAGGCCTGTTTCTCCAAAAATGATCCATGTCCCAATCTGCTTGAATAGGTACCGAAGCTTTTTATGAAAAAAATCCAGTGATTCAAGAATCAAAGGGAAGACAAGAAGACTCTAAACAGGCTTTTCCAATAGAAGGCAGCCAGAGGTAGAAGGCCGGTGAAGGTTGCAGTGCTGCTGCTCGGATCCATTCTCCTTAGTGCACAAAATTTCCCTCCTGAAATTTAATTCCATTTTCAAATAACAGAGGAAGAGGGAGGCAGGAAGGGAACATAACTAGCAAGGTATAAATATCCTCTCTGTTTACCACCATAATATTTTAAAAAGAAAAAAGCAGTCTGCAAAAGATACAGTTTAGTTGCCCATCCAGGTTCCAACCCACTTGGGATTACCGAATTGATTTGTGCAAAATCAAATGCTATTGAACAGATGTTCATAACAGAATTAAAAGCTCAAAATCTACAGGACTTTTCCTCCAACATCTCTGGTCTCCTAGGGCCACACACTTTCCACTGTGCCAGCCCACCTTTTTAAATCATGAGGAGTAGCCAAGTTTTTTATTCTGGAAAGAGTCATATTGATGAGGTTTCCTTCCTCTGGGCTACTTTTGAGGATGCTTAAGATGGTTATGGTTATTACAGTATCAATGACTATCTTTTCAATTTGTTATAAAATACCAAGAGGGAAGGTTGGTATCTGTCTAGAGATGGAATACAGGCAGCCACTTGTCTCTTTCTCCACATGTTTAATCTTTTCCTAAAGACAGCTTCGACTTTGTAGCTCTATCCCAGGCACTCAATGCAAGCTGTGAAATTAAGATGTACCCTTCCTTTTTAAGGTCAGAAAAAAGTGGGGAACCCCACAATCCAGATTTAGATTTTGCTATATATCACTGTCTGAACTCATAGCTCATGCCTGCACCCAGAATGAAAATGCTAGAACAAGGCCAGAAAGCATTCAGTGTATACCTTATGTTGTCCCCCACCCCCACCCCCACCCAAGGAAGCACCTTTTGATAGAAAAGAAATGTAGATAGGTGAGGGAAGTCTGGAGAAAAAGGAAAACAATGCATTTAACTAAAACACACCTAGATATGAAATATTTCTCATTTGAAGCTTATAAATAATACTCAGCAACAGCACCCAAGTCTGCCCCAAAGTATAAAATGATTATAGCAACCAGTTCTGCTAATGAGCTTGCCTTTGGTGGGTGCACATTTTTATTCAGTCTCTAGTAAACTTGCACAGGAATCGCTATTATACAAAACTTGGAAAAGGGTAAATAAAAGTCACTTGCCAAGGAGACTGCAACAACTGCCAGAGCCACATGCACTTTCAGGCAGAATCCGGACGATTTCAGACACAGACAGTCTGAGCTGAGCATCTGCAGCACCACATACAACTCCCATGCCGGAACTGGGGCACTTCCCCAACCAACCGGCCCCAGAAGGAGGCCAACAACTTTGTAATTCATAGGGAAGCTAAAAATAGGTGCAGGAAAACTTTGACCAAAACCACACAAGTACCAAGCCAGAAGGTCACCAGAGAGAATGGGAGCTGACAAAAATGAAAGGGAAAACTGGAAAACGAGCCAGTCTTCACACATTCTGGTTTCCAAAAGCCTTGTTACATAACAAGCCACCTTCGACCTTAAGCCCAATTCCACGACTATTTGAGAAGGAAGGTGCAAAATTACTTACGTGTCATAATTATCCCGAAATCCTTTTGCAAAGGGATTATGATCTATTTTCAGTTGTGTAATCTGTGAAAGAGAAAGAAAAAAAGATGAATGTTATCTCACCTTCTATGCAAGAGGATGGGGTGTTGAGCATATATCATCTGCCCTTTTTACAGGGGCTTAGGGCCTACAATTTCACTAAGTAGCAAGGTTTCCCTACCAGAAAGATATGAAGGAATGGCTGGAAAGGAAAATGGGAAAGTGTCATTAAAGTTATGAGGAACATGTTTAAATTAAACATGCCTAAACTAAAGGATTGCTTTCAATTTTCCTATATGTTCCAAATTGCTTCAAATGCACATTTTAAAATGTTGTAACAGAAAGGCACTTAAACATCTTTAAGGGGAACTTGAATTCATCATCAAATGTTGCCTATTTTAAATGTTTCACCACATTTTTTAATTTTTTACATCTGATTCACAACCAGAAGACGCCACAAGGTGCATCTTAAAGTCAGGTTTGATTAAATGTTTTCATTTCTGATATTTTCATTTACATAAAATCACCATCACTCCTAGTCAAATCATAAGTAGCTAAAATAAGTTTTTATAAACTTGCAAATGCTGAAGAGGTTCAAATGCTAGAAAACTCATTCCATGGTCCCCAGTACTCTGATTTCTTGTTGTTGTTTTAATAAGTGAATGTGTGTGTTCTTTTGATCATACAGAACAATAATTTGTTCAATGTTTCAGCTGTCAGTTCTGAGATTTTTTTTAAGATAATGCCAAAGCTTGTCAAGAATAAAATACGGGGGGAAAACATGCTTGTATTATAAAGGGAAGAGGGACTCTTTAAAAAGCAGATTTTAATCTGTTCTAGTTTGAGGACCAAATTCAAACTCCCAAAAGAAAAGACGCTAGAAATCCGGGGCACTTCGAAGGTGGCCCGGGTGACCCGCGTCGGAGACAAATAGGAAGCGTTTTCCCGCCGGCTGGTATTTAGGGAGGGTGCCTCGCAGGCCCTGGTCCTGCGCCTAGAATGTGCAACAGAGCCAGATGCTGCTGCCGTTCGTGCTGCCGGGGCCGGGGCCGGGCGATCCCGGGAGGGCCGGGAGATGCCGGGTACCACCCGCCGCGCGCGCAGCCCTCAGGCCTCCTTACATCAGTGTTCTGGTAGGCGGTGACGGCGATGAACTGAGTCTCCGGGAACGTGAATGTCTGCACGCGGCCCGGCTGGCTGGTGTCCTCCGTGCCGTCCTCGTTCACCTCCACCACATGCAGGCGGGGCTGGTACTTGTGCAAGGACTGTAACACCACCATCTGTTCGGCGGAGAGAGAGGGGAGCGCCGGGTGGCGCGTTAACGTGTGCTGGATCGGTGTACGCGCGGCCTGCGGGTCCGGCTGCGCGCGGTGGGCGGGCGGAGACCGGCTGGATCGGCCGCTTCGCCTCCCTGACCGCGGGGCTCGCCCAGGCCAGTGAGGGCAGCTGGGGTGGGCCGGCCCTCGCAGCTTCGAGAGGGAGGATCCGCCGGAGCACGCGAGGGGAACGGAGCCGGACCGCCGGGTCCTCAGGGCTCTTCTCCTAGCCCTCCTTTAGGGAGGAACAATGATCTTCACAGCCTGCGCACCTTGTGGGATTCGTTCTTGAAATCAATGAACTATTTGTACTTGGGAAGGTCGGGAACGCGGGGATTGGGCGGGAAGCGAGGAAAGCTTTATAGATGTAATATCATTTTGGAGAGTGAAAATAGAATTTTTAAAATGTCTTTTAACGAAGCAAAGAAACGTCTATCCAGTTTTTCATGCTGTTTTAAACTGACAAAGTGGCTATTATGGAGGGATGGATGTGTGTGTGAGAAAGAGAAAGAGCGAGACGGATTGAGAGCGAGCGAGAAAGAGAGAAGGAGCGCTCGAGACACTGACCTGCCCATTGTTGTTTGAAGCTCCTTTGTTGTTTGTAAGTTTTAATTTTCCAAAAGAGATTTCTTGGCGCATCCAATGAGCCCCCGTATTGGGGGAATCTGGATGCATATACACCCGATTTCCTGGAGAAAGAAATACGTTGTATTTCAATGCCCCTGGTATTGCCCAGTCCCAGCTGCTCACCACGTAGAACACACACACGTACATGCACACCTCACTCCACTGTGAGGCCCATTAGCTGGGGCTTTTTTTAGGCCGCGATTTCTTCCTATTAACTGGGGATGATTAAAATAGCTTTTGCATAATCCTCCCCCTTCTCGCTGCTCAGTCTGTCCCCCTTTCCCCCTCGTTTCCTTTTCGAAGTCATTGGTCGATCGTTTTAAAAGTCGCTCGAGCCAGTCCACAAAGGCTTTAATTAATCATTCTCACCTAAATAAGTGTCAGGAAAACGTGTTAATTGGAAGGACTTGCCTTGCACATTGGTGTCCGCTTTGCCGCAAGGAACCCATTTGCCTCCTTGAAATCTCCAGTGATTGGGATCCGCCAAAATCACATCCACAAAAATATTGTAATGAGCCGTGGGATCGAGACCAGAAATGTTAAAACTTAAAAAAGGAAACATGCGCCTATTTAAATTAAGGGGGAGGGAGGAAAGGAAGAAAACAAGGGAAAAGAAACATAAATGTTAAAGATTAAATGCAAGAAGTGTAGCGCCAGATAGCAAAGCAAAACTTGTTCACGTAGTGTAGATGACCGTGTGTTTGCCGGGTTAAAAAAAAGGGGGCCGTGGGGGCAGGAAAAGAAGTGGGTCTGAAGTTGGGGGGAGCGGCGGGCGAGCGTGAGTGGCGGGTGGGCAGGTATCCCTACCCAGGTGGATGCAAGGTTGGCGACCTGCGCCTCCACCTGTCGGTGCACCGGTGCGTTGATGCGTCCCTCCCTCTGCCCGGCCGCGAGTCGTGCCCCACCGCCGACCCGGGCGCCCCCTCTCTCTAGCCTTCCTCCGGGCACTGGCAGGCTCTTCGACCACCTTCCTGGAGCGGGATCCTAACCCTCCCTCATCACCGCAGTGGTCATCCCTTCCATTTTCCCCTTTTCCAAAACCAGCCAACTCGAGAGCGCACCACAGCGCCTTCCATTCTGCTCCCGACCCCAAATCGTCGCCGCCGCGGCGTTCATAACCCGGGTGCGCTCGCCCTCGGGCCGCGCCTGGAGCAGCGGCAGCCAAGAATGTAGCATTACCTTCCCTGTTTTGTGATGATCATCTCCGTTTGGTGCCGGTGAAATTTCAGCCAAAGGGGCCTGTTGCACAGGTACACTTGCGCTTTGCCAGGCACCAGCCCCGGCTGGGTGGAGGAGAACTGATAGAACGGGGCGCCTTGGTAGGAGTGGCCGTACTGCTGTGGATAGGGGTAGCCGGCCGCCGGGTAGCCCTGCGGTGAGGAGTTGGACAGGAGGCTGTTGTAGGCTCCGTTGGTAATGACCGGGTGGTGGGCCATGTAGCGGCTGGGGCTGCCGATGGAGAAGGCGGGGTGCGCAGGTCCGTGCTGGCCAGGGTACGGGAACATGGCACTGGGAGCAGTGGCCGCAGACTGGGGCTGGCTGGACTGAGAGAGGAGGTAGCGATCTGCAGCAGAGCCATCGAAACTGTGACGAAGCTCAGAGACCCCGTCCAAGACAGGAGAGAGTTTACTTCTCTGGACGTCCCCTGGTGAGTCCTTGGAGTCAGGAAAATTGTCTGTATCTGACTGATTCGTCATCCCCCTGGAAATTTTTTTCAAAGGTGAACTTCTCTCCAGGTTGTCAGTGGTCGAGATAATGGGATGATCGTGCAAGACAAGCTCGGATCCGCCTGAATGTGGGTAGCTGCTGCTCACATTGAGAAATTTCTTGGAGAGCATGATAGAAGGAGAAAGGCAGTGCTCCAGCTGCATAGCTCTAGAACCTGAACACTCGCCCTCCCGTCCCTGGTTTTTAAAGTCCTATTTATCATAAACTAGAAATCCACAGACCCCCTCACTAGACGGAAAGCACTTCAACCAGCAAATGCTTCTCAAAGGTTTGATTTACTTTTTTTTTTCCCTGGGAGAAGAGATTGGCCAATTGACACTATGCAGCAATCAGAAAAGGCTCACTTTTGATCTTGCTGCTTGTGCAGCCGATGAAACAGCTCCTGCCATTGGTTAACTGCTGACAGTAATTTAATTAGATAGACATTAATTAGGATAATCACCTGGCTCCTGGTCGCGGCGATCATGGCAAATTGAAGGAGATGATTTTATTGTTGGTTTGGGGGGTGGGGAGTGTCTTTTAGTTTTACGTGAGCCCTGTTGTGTCACCTTTAAGCTTTGTGACCACTGCTTTAGGAAGATTCAAAAGACGTGCAATTTACTAAACATTTTCCTACCTTCCCCCCACCTTCCCCTTTTCGGGCGGAGGGGCGGAGGAGGGGATTCGACGGTGCTAGGAGACTTTTCGGATTGGAATGAGCCAAATATTCAGTTGAATGTAACGATTTCAAGTGCAAAGTATACAAAGCGCGAGCCGGTGGCCTCTTCTCGCCCTGTAAAAGTTCCAGAGTCTGTCTTTTCCAGTTAATACAGAAGTACACAACAACTGAGCTGGTCCTTTGTGAGCAGGTCCTGCGTGTCCTGGGCTCATGCCCCCCCCCCGCCTCTCCTTTTTAACTATTTGCATAAATAAATAAATAAATAAATAAATAAATAAATAAATAAATCACTGCTGCTGAGAGTCACAGCGATGAAAGGGGGTGGGGAATGGGGGAGAAAAGCAGCAACTCACCCACCCATCCTCCCAACTCGGGCAGGTTCGGTTTCTTGGTTGAGCACAGAAACAGTGACGATCTATGCTCTCCTTTTTAAGTTTTGAAATAATCATAAGCTCTCGGGTTGAAGTGCCTTAATGTATTTGCAACGATGTTTACGGGGTCTTAACTAAATATTTTATCAGCGAGCTCGGTTGCAATCTGAAGAGCATCTAACTGGGGGCAGGCGCCATGCGTCCCTCGCGTCCCGCTGCACTTCCTTCCCTCTGAGGTACTGGCTTGGAGACAGGTTCAAAAGCCTCGCCAGGAAAAGAGAGGGCCGAGTCCCCGTGCAAATGGGTTCGCCAGAACGCTGATCTGGGGAGACAGAGTGGAAGTTGTGTCAACACTGATCGTTACTGAAGACTGTGTGTGTGTGTGTGTGTGTGTGTGTGTGTGTGTGTGTGTGTAATGTTTATATAATCTGGAGGGGAGAAAAAGAATCCATGCCAGTGATTTTAAAGGAAGAGTAAGAATCTAAGAAAGAATAGAGAAAAGAACAAATTTAAAAGGACGTTGGCACAAATAAATAGCATAAGGTCCAAAGCGACCCTGACATATAGGGAGAAGAGACATTTCCTGGTACTGGCTCTATAGAAGAGTCCAGCCCTCCGCCTGGACGAGAGGGCCAAGAACCGCAGGGGTTTTATCCGCCCAAAGCTGCTTCCCGCGACCCGGCTCCACAACCTGCCTCCGGCGGGTTTCCCGCGAGCGAGCGGACGGGAAAGAGGAGGAGCGAAAGCCCCTGAGCTCAGCTCGGCCCAGCAAGCGCCTGGAGTCAGCGGCTAACGGAGAGGCTACTTCCCCGCGCCAGGGGTCTCGGCCCAGGCCGGCCTGCTCGCTCCTGACTCTGGCTCTTTGTCTCGCATCTGCAATCACCCTGGATAGAGGGAGCCGCCGCCCGGGAGACTGAGGGATCGCGGGGCGGCACAGACCCCAGGGGCCATCGACTCCTCCCTTGCGGGAGGCGCCGCCTGAGCACCGCGGCTTGGTGGAGCTTCTGCCTTGGAGCTAGTGTGTCCGCCCTCTCTGGGCCCGCGTAGATCGCTCAGGAGGAGTGGCGCTGGGAGCACTGGGTGGGTCCTGGGCACCAGCAGGGTGGGGTTCACCAGACTTGGCCTGACACCTCCGCGCAGCTTGCCGCGGTAGTGCATTTTTAGAGCGGTGGCTCGGTGGGCGAGCGGTCAGCGCTCAAACCACACTGCGCTCTCCCGAAGCGGGCTGGGCGCCTTGGCTGCAGGCGGCACCAGCTGCGCCTCCAGCGGGGCACCACAATCAAGGCCCAGCGCGGGCGGCCCTGGGCTGGACACGTTGACGACCAGATGTCCCAGACTCAAGCTCAGACAGTTTTCTGGGAGAAAAATAAAAGCCAGAACCATTTTCCCCTTTCAGTAGCAAATCAGCTCCTGGCCAAGAGCTTCATAAACAAGAGAGCTTTAGCTATTTTGAAGCGTTGGGATACTGGTAGGGGAGAGTCCTCCTAAGAGACTTTTGCCCTATTTGGGCCACATTTGTTTTCTCCTTTCTTGGATCATTAGCTTTTCTGTACCTAAATGCTTCTCCCTACACTGCTTCTGAAGGTACCCTGCTGCATCCTCAGTGGAGCAGATTCTTAAGTGTGTAGCAAGGGGGCAAGATTCCACCTAGGCTTTTTTCAGGTTTTGTCATTCTGGGCACACTGAACTGTTTTTTTTAAAAAATGAAGAATGCCAAAATGAAATGTTAAGGGGCTGAAAGATAGAAAAGGGGTAGAGTGTATATTCCTCAGAGTTTTTAAGGAATTCGTTTAGGAGAGGTATCTACACTGCTCACTTTGGATCATCTAAATTTATATACAGAATAATCAAGATTCATCCAGGTACTCAAGAAGGAACACTTAGGCTTTCCTCAAGATCACACCTGCCCTTGAGCTTTACTTCTGTAGTATGGGGCTTCTTAATCTTTACTGTGCATACATACAAACTGCCCTAGAATCTTTAAAGTTCAGATTCTGATTCTGTAGGTCTAGGGTGAGACCTAGATTCCATATATATAATGAGCACCCAAAAGACCCAGATGCTGTTGGTTCAGGCAAATCACTGAATAATGAAGCTAGTCTGAAAGGGAAGCAGGGATTTGCTTCCGGTGCCGCTTTAACTCTGTGTGGTAGATGGGTCAAGGGATGTTCACATAACCACAGGCACAACTGTTAAGTGGCTTAACAAGCTTGTGATCAATCAAGTGCATCCTTTCAATACCTAACTGGGCCTGAAGCATTAGGCCGCTGCTAAAAGAATTGCACATTCAAAAGACAAAGGTGTTCATTGAAACTTCCCTTAGGACAACCTGATTTCAATTGACTGCAAATCCACAAAGAAACTGTTTTTTTGCTTAGAGGGATTTTGTTAAGAAGATATCTCCAACATAAACCAAGTGGGTGAAAATGGGGTTTAGTTTTGGGGAGTACAGGAAGTTGAGGTGATCAAATAAGGGCAAAGGACAGGGACTGCACAAGCATTAGTTGCATACTCACTCAAGAGATACTTTTAGGAAACTAAGTGAAAAAAAAAAACATACTTTCAATCTAAAGGTTCAGAATAGCTCCTTGGATTACTGAGGGCTTCTTTTGAGATATGAAAAAAATCCAGTCAACAATATCTTGAGAAAAAAATTTAGAATCTTAATTTATAAAGGGAGAACTCATGTATCAAAAAAAAATTGTTCCCCCAAGTTTAAATTAGGCAAACAGAAAACTTTCACTTATATTTAGTAAGTGCTCCATGGTTGTAAACCTAACAATTTAAATTAATACATACTACATGTCCTACATAAAGCTACTAACTTATTACTAAAAAGAAATCACATGCCAAGCAAGAAATGCTCAGGATATTCCCTTATTCCACCAAAAAGGCACTGTTAAGCATACTGAGAATTTAAGCCACTTTCACTTTTCTGGTAACTTTTCATTAGATCACTAAGGGAGCCTTGTATCACCCAAGTATGGTATAATTTGGTTTATCACATCATTCATAAAATCTCTAGTAGGTTAAGACTAAATTCTAAAACTTGAAGTAAATCTTCTAATGAAACCTCAGAAACATTCTTGCCATATTTTCATAAGGAAGGGTACAGAGCAGAATTAAATATTGTGTCCCTATTTTTTTCCATATTCCTTGATGTACCCAGTATGGTGCTATACTATGAGTTCATTTTAACAGGGGAAGTTACTTATGTCAGGTTAGAAGCAGGCTAAGGTCATCTGTTAAATGAAATTAGCCTTTTTTTTTTCTATCAGAAACAAGCTGTTTTAAGTTTATTTGGGAAAGAATGAGAAAAAACAGTAACAAAATTATTATTTATGTGCTCATGATGTTAAACTCACATTTTGGCTACTTTTCTAATTTTGCTTTGGAGACATATTATGTCCTTTCTGTATCTGTCTTAGCTGAAAGTCTAGTGGAGTTTGTAGTAGCCAATTCCCAGACAGTTTCAAACTGTTAGTGGAATATATTCTTTTAAAACATGATAAAGTTTAAATTAAAATTGCCTCCTTTCCCATCTTAAATGTACTTCTCTGAGATCCTGAAAATATGTTAACAAGATAATGAATATACAATATTAACTTATGACAAATGCTTTTAATAAAATATGTCAACATTTTTTTCTGGGTTACTCACTAATGAGGTAGAAAATCACTCATTAATGGCAACCCTTTACATTTGTGAAGTTTTGTTACCACATTGATGTTTTATGTGTTATAAGATCTTAAAATGTAAACGGAAATATATCTGTGTGTGAGATTTCTATAGCACTGTCAAATATTAGTCTGTCGATTCCACCCGGTGCCAAAAAAGACCTTAAGAGATATAGATTGTAAATGTATTTTATTTTGTAAGCAACAATCAAAATATATTTGTGCTACTGATTTCTTCAAATAGTAAATGGAAATGTTACAAAATTTGTCCACTGTGATGTATTCTTGTACAACTTTGGAATCTGCAAAGACCCTGACTAAAGAAATAGAAGTAATTGCACAACTGAGACTAGAGGTGTTACAGTGCTGCAAACGATGCCAGATGTCTTACATTTAACCAAATACACCTTCAGAGGTCCCTTGATTTTGAGCATTTGGAACAACAGAGTAATATACACCAAAAGTATCACTAATAGGTTTCTGTGTTGCTTTATTTAAATACGACAGTATCCAACATAGCTGCTAAACACTGGACAATATTTGAAGTCATAAGTACATCCACATGTTCCTCCAAATGACGTTTAGGATCCTAAAAGAAAAAAAAACATACAAAGAAAAAAGAACCATATTACTAGCAGATAAATTACTTAGGTTATATTTTTAGTTAGCTGTTGAAATTGGTAAAGGAAGCCAGACCAAAATTCATATATATTTTACAACCTTAACTGGCCTAATTTATTATACATTCTTGGGGTTTACAGAATCAATGCTATGACTCCAACTCACAGATTATAAACGAGTAACATAGAATTCTATATAGCCCACAAACATCTGCTTTGAAAAAACAAGTGTATGCATACATATGTGTGTATGTGCTTGAATATGTGTGTATATTCCTTGACATTCACATATTTTGAACGCCCATGGAGATACCCTACTCAAAGCAGATATACCAAATAGGTAAAGAGTTCAATATGAATTCTCATCCTTCTCCTATATGTGTTGGCAGAAATCAGGATTCTGTATAATTTTGGTATTTCAGGAATACTGCTTTAAATGATTCAGAAAAAATTCTTACATCAAAACTTTATAGTCCAAAAAATTTAAACATAATTTGGATAAATTCTAAACTGTCAAGAATAAATGTTTCACACAAGTATTTTGAAGAAATGGATTGGAGAAATTATACAGGTGCAATCCTTTAATTTAAACTTGATCAAATCTATTTTTGAAATACAGTGACTTTAAAATGAGGCTTAAAATTGCATTGTAGTAAAGCAATTTAAATTAAAATGCTTAATTTATATTTGTGTTTAAGGCTGAATATAGTTTTTCAACTGATTTTGGAAAGCTTTGAAACAGGGTATATATATATATATAGTACACAATAAAAAACTTTCAAATGAAAAATTTCCTTATGGGTATTATTAAATACCCAAGAATCCTAACTTTAAACAAGTGTATCATCACTGGAATTATTTCTTGGCTGTATTATTCTAAACCTACCTCAATATGCTGATTTCTTTAAACAATCAAAGCATGCAACAAAAAACATTCTACAAAATAATTTCAAGTAAACGGATCACAATATTAAATTTTCCTTATTTCAAAAATAAGCCTTAGGGGCATTTAGGTGAAAGAAACCGAAAAAGACTGAGAGGAGAAAAAGATATTGGCTGATTCAATCAGAGGCATCTTTTTTTGTCTGCCATGCAGCAGGCCAAACCAGTTAGGTATATTTAAAAAAATTATTCTGATTATTAAACGAGGTCAAGTACATATTTTTCAAATTCACCTAATTTAGTCCTTTCATTTGCTGCTGTTAAATGAAATCTACATTAACATACAAAATCAATTATATAACCAAATAAACAATAATGTACATAAACAGTGTGATGCAAATTTAATAAAGAAAAAGATTTCTATTATTAGAAAGGCTTAACTGTGTAACACGAACCCTGAAACTGTTAAAAAATATCAGTTGGCACATAAAAGGATTCTTAAATTCATTAAGAAAGTCTCAGAGTCATTTATTTTAAAAATAGTCATTGAATTCTGTAAAGAGCAAAGCACCTAGTTAGCGATCTAATATAATACATTAGATTAAAATTAATAGAAAGACACGAAGGGTGAATGTATGACATAGGATGAAAGAATAAGATTACTATATTTCATTTTGTTTTGTTGTCTTTAAGTTATAATACTCAGAACACAGTGAGATTTAGTTTCCCCATTTATGATATGTAAGCCAGGGCTTTGCCCCTACTGCTCTGTTGGAGTAGTTGGGGTTTCAGAGTGAATTGGTAATGCATTTCCCTCAGTTATCTACATTACTTCATGTGGCAGCTGGGTGATTCTTAGAGATTTCCCATCCAAGAATGGTCCTGGCCCAAACCTACATAGCTTGTGAGATGTGATGGGATCAGAGCATATGGTAGGATGGCTGAAAGCAAAGACAGCTTAGTGTCTTGCATCTGAAATATCAGAATTCTGCCAACATCAGCAATATGATAACCATGTTCCATGAAATGGGGGAAAAATGTAATCAACATTCTTTAAAAACAGTCCAATTAATCTGTAGATTCCTTTAATTGATTGGTGTGCTCCCCCCACCCTCAGATAAATAGGAGTGAAAATATATATTTCATCTTGTAAAAGTGAGAAAGCAAATACTTAAAACCCCTTCTCTTCACTCAGTATTGCTTAATAGGGCTCTAAGCTTTCTCAGGAATATTACTTACATATTGATGCCTATATATTGATAAAGTATAGCATTAAAAAAAACTGTTACATATGAAATAAATCTATCATTCTATTATCTTCATTAATTTATAATAAAAATAACACTTGAAAAAGTTAAATCAGGACACAAGTTTCCTAATGTATTTTCACTAAAGAGAATATCTTATAGTTAGGTTTAATGTTTGATTTAATTTTCTATAGATGGCAAAGACAATCTGGCAACATCAAATAATTCAGTGACCTTTAAAATTAGTATCATGTTTACACAACAGAAGAAAAATGTAGTGAATGGATAGAACAAAAACTCAAATAGGACTAAAATAGTTTTAACTCTACAAAAGCACATAACCATGCAAATGTATAACCTATTACGGTGTTCCTCACCTGCTTGCCAACATTCTTTATTGCCAGCTGTTCAGGTGTCATCTTATCTTCTTCTTCTACAGCCTGTGAAACACCAAGGACAGTTTCAATTTCTAAATTTACATTTTCTACTGCAGAATAATCACCAAAGATAAGGATGATCATAATTTTCATTCACAGAACCTTTTATTTAAAGAATTTATTGAATTATAAAAGCAATTTTGCTAATCTTCAGAATAACTTTCAGGGTAATAAAAACTAATACCACCATCATTTTGAAAACAAATCTTTTTGTTTTGTCTTCTTCTCCTTTTCCTAGTTTTACAGTAGTTCACTCCCAACTTCCCATTTCTTTATCTCTCTCTTCTTGTCAACCCAGCTTGTACATACCCACTACCTATTTAACTATCAGTAGTAGCATACAGGATCAAAGGAGCTGCTAACTTTTGATCAACTTAACAAAAGAATATGATTTTCTGCCTTAATAACTTCAAATATTTAAATCTCTAAAAATAATAAATGTATTCATTAAAAAAATTAGTCCATGAGTGATCATTAGTAATCACATGAAAAAAATACAGAGTAATTTGAAAAGTTTGACATCAAAAATTATTCAAATTAAAAACCAAATCAAAATTAAATCAGCCAATAGAAAGCTACACTTAAACCACTTTCCACTATTTTCAGAGTTAGCTACAAACTCTTACATGTATGACCATAAATTTTCTAGCAGGGTAACGATGAAATAATTACAACATTTAGATTAGCTACCACCACTGCATTCACACCTCCATCCCAATAACAGCACCACCAAAAATTTCTTTTTATGGAGGATTCTAAGTTTAAGGAACCTCTCACTTAACAGTTTGGGTATATTACTGCCTGAAGATAGGACACTGCATCAGGTGAACTCTGTTCTATGATTTATTCATAGCCCCTGATAAATGGAAAACTAAGAAAATGTAAGGATCATGAACAGGAAGAAGTGTCACCACAGCACTTACCACAAAGATGGTTACAAAAGGTGAGGTGGCAGAAATCAGGGAACCAAAATCCCAGTGACGATTAGATTTGGATACTCTAAACTTTATAATCTTACAGCTGCCAAATTTCTTCATGTGTGAACAATGAACATGTAGGAAATGCAATCATGAGACATTTCCCATAAACTGGGAAGTTTGGCTGCATTTCACACCTTCTTAATAGTTTTGTAAACAGAGAACTTGAAAATGAGCAAAGATGGCAAGTGTCTAATTTTATAAATGGACAAACTATCTAGAGAATTTCCCCACTAGAACCTGCCTAAAGAGAAAAGATGGTATTGTACCTCCTAATTATTAGAGGATATTTATTTACAACACATCATTAGGAAATACATTTATGACTCATAAACCTGAAAGAAGGAAAAATAAAAGTTAATAACACTCCAAATCAGGAAATCCCTAGACAGAGAATGTGTTCATTTTCAGAGTCAGTCACTCTTATTCTTAGCTAGTTATAAAAGTATTTCCTAACTGGGACATTGTTTCTTCTACTATCTCAATGATTTACATATGTAGGAATACTGGCAATAAATTAAAAGGTTGTCTTTCTAAATTACTTTTATAAATCATGACACTACTTGATTGACTTGAAAGCATATTAGATGAATGGAACAATTCACATTAATTTCCACACCATACCCAGTCAGTGTTACTTATTCTATACACATGCCAACAACGGTACTTGCTACAGTATTGGAAGGAAGCAAGAGTTTTGGAACTTGGCTTAAATTACCAATCCATGTACAAAATAGTTGCTAGGAAGTATTTTAAAATATTGCAAATATCAAAAGATGGCAGATACACAAAGATGAAGGTCAAACAGCATTTAAAGTATTGCTTTTATTCAAAAGGCTAAATAGAATGCAGAAAGCTCTACCTCAAATTTTAAAAATCTTTTACATCATTTAACTACTTTACCAATTAGTTTTTCCATTTCCAATAATTAAAAGGGAGAGTTCACAAACTCTTTGAGAAGTACAGATGGTAGAAAGTACTCCCAGCCATAGATGCCATCTGGGAAATGAGGAGCAGCTGTAGATTTAGGCATACACTAAGGTTGAAAACCCCCGTGACAAAAGAGTAAGCATCTCTTCCATTCTAAGTTAGACCAATTCATCACAACAAACCCCTAAATATTTTCCCCATCTACCTAAGTTACATGTATCTCATCTACCACCTGGGCAAGAACAGTCTGCCTTCAGTCATAGTTTTAATCTGGCTAGTGACCGGGAAAAATTAAGAAATTGTAGCAGTAGAAACAAATGAAATTCAGGCACAGGCAGTGTCCTAACTAGGGAACTTCTGTGTTTATGGCAACTTCTGTGATTTGGCATCAAATTTTGCTTTTGCATTCATGCTCTTTGGTTTACTCAACCAACAAAAAGCACTGAAAATGTTTGTGGCTATTCACACTAGAAACGTTTTTAACAGTTTATCAACAAAGACCCCCAGATGGCTATCCCATCATGCACGGTCTACACAGTTCTAAGAAATTCTTGGAATTTGGTCTGTTGTGTGATCATAATCCCCTCAGATATACCCCCTATCTTCAAGAGGCTTTTACTAAACCCATTAACTTCATTCTCTTTTTCTGGCAATGGTCAAATTTCTCAAATGGAAAACCTGTATCTCAAATTCTATCATTTTATTTACCCTTTAACAAACAAGGATTGGATCTTTGGCACTTCAGTAACACTTTTTTAAAGATCTTCACCAGGTCAATTCCAATGGACTCAGTTTTCCTGAACTTTCTGAACAACTTTAAAGCTATTCAACACCCATTTTCTCTTCTATTCCTTTGAACTTTGCTTTCATGTCTTACTCCACTT
>PVKY010003004.1:0-23179 GCA_004027775.1 Bradypus variegatus | reverse complement strand
AAAGGTGGCAAAATGTTAAAAATGGTGGCTCTGGGTATAGGAGGGGTAAATTGGAGTTTTCTGTATGGGGTTTGTATTATTTTACAACTCTCCTGTAAGCTTGACTTTATTTCAAAATAAAGAGTTAAAAGGCAGGCAGAATGGTAGTCTACTGAATTAGATTTGGAATGTGAGAGAATGGAACAAAATGTCAAAAATCGGTGGATCTGTATATCTGAGGGTGGGGGTTATGTTGGAATTCTCTGTATGGATTTTGTATTACTTTTGCAGCTGCCCTGTAAGTTTGAATTTCAAAATTAAAAGTTTATTAAAAAAAAAAGGTGAACATTGGGACCTGGTATGTGGTCAGGAAAATGTTAGATGAGGCTAGAAGATATGACCAGATCATAGGAAGCCTTGAATGCCAGGCTAAGGAGTCAGGAGTGTCATCATCGACAATTAAGATACTTCACAGTGGCAGCCAAGCAGCACATACTAGAGCACAGGAAGTCAACCCAAGAAAGCTAAATGGGAAGGCTCCAGACTCCTGTGGTGTCCATGTACAGGCTGCTGCTACAGAGCTCAGTAACTTGAGCTGACAGTGGGGAGGATGTGCAGTTTCTAAATTTTAATGTGGAGCTGCTGAAATGCAGCTGTTGTGATGGGTGTGTAAGACATATTAAATTATCAAGAAAATCTGTAGATTAAGAATATGAGGGTATTATTGAGGGCAACTGAATGCTGGCTGTGATCCCAACCTCACTGGAAAAGATTGCACTGAATTTGTAAGTCAGTAACATTGTTTGCCTCTTCCAACACAGAGAAAAGGCAAAATAAAAACATTAGCCATCAGATAGGTCAGTTCTTTAAAGGTCTGAGCCCCTGCCATGAGGGTCCAATGCTGCTACCTTTACCCCAGATTAAACTGCATCACAGTTCAGATGCTTCACCCCACTTCCTGTCCCTGGTCCATTTAGGGGAAAAGCAAATCTTACCTGTTAGTCATCATCGTCATCATCCTCTGGGACAAAAATGTCATGCTCTTCAAGCAGAGCTGCAAAGTTCTTGCTAATGAGCGTCCCAACATAGAGGAAGGGGATCACAATGGAAAACACACGGAGTAGGCCGAAAGACATCTGCAGAGGTTCAGAATGGTAGCCATGAGCTCCAGACCCCACTCTGGAAGGACCACAGAAGGCCTGGCCCTCTTGGGCATTCCCTCCTGCGGATCCCAGACCCATCTTAACTTGATTTTAAAGTGTCTGGACAAATTCAGAGGAAAAGTATTTAGAAGAGGAAATTATGTGATTGTTTTATGGCCATCAAAGTGGATACTGGAAAGAAAAGTGTAAGGCACTCTGGATGTCAAAATAGGACACAACCCAGTAATTATTTGCAGATACCTAAAGAAAAACAGGTGAGAACATATTAAAAGGGCTGGGGGACTATAGAAATAGAATTCAGCTCTACCTGAAAACGCTAAATACATGACAATGAATTCCCATAAAGATGTCTAAGCATGGTAAGGAGTATTCTATGCAATTTATTACATAACATGTTCCCTGGTGATGAGAAATTTGATTCCACTACTTGAAATTTTAGGAGGTGTGTTTTGAAAACTAGGCATGTCTTGACACTAAAAGATGGGCTACTTAAATGGACTAGGGGAATGTCAGTAAAATCTCATCAACATTTCCTATCCTGTATTTCCCTGGAGTTTATCCTAAAAGAAAATTTTTAGCTGTGCCATTTTATGACGCAGCTCTTCCTGCATCTTGCTGTGAAACAACCCTACGTTCACTTGTCTGTGTAAGCCAGCTTAGACCAGGCTAGCTTTAAAAGAATTTGTTTTTGACCCTCATAGCCCTTGTTCAAAATGCGAGCTTTTACTTGGTATAAGGGACAGTGTTTATTTAGAAAAACCCAAAGATCCAGTGGGTGCTGAGGACATGGAAAAAGCATAGGACCTGGTGGGAGTGTACTAGCAAGTCAACCCGATGGCGGAACCTCACTCAGCTGCTGGCCTTGGGTGGTGGCTTTACTGCTCAGGCCCTTGATTCTTCATTGATAAAAATAGGGATCATAATACTTCCCTGTAGGCTTCTCCTGAAGCGTGAATTACATTAACTGAATATGTCAGAACTCGTAAAACCTGCCTCACGTATTTTATTTCCAAAGTCCTTTCATAATTTATTGTATCAGTCCATCAACTGCGAGGTAGATAGAGCAGAGAATGTTATCTGACTTGCTATGCTGGATTCATGATCGAGTCTTCTGGTCCAAAAGGTACAGGGCAGCGCCCGGCTGATGGCAAGCTGGGGCACATGCGGCCTGTCTCAGGTCCTCTCCCCCACCGTCGGTTTCTACCCGCCCGGCCACTGCCCCCGCCGGTCAAAATTAGCAACCTTTTGGCGCAAAACTCTGCCCTGGGTCCGCACTCCAGTTTAAACGCCAATGGTATGACTGGCCTTTGATTTTGTCCATCGGCGGATTGCCGCGCGCCCTCCCCACGATGATTGGCCTCAGCCCCTTCGCCCGCCTCCAGACACTCACTTTCACGGGTTTGGGCAAAATGGCGCCGCTGCGGGTAACGATGACTGACCTCGACGGTACCAGGCTCCGACCTGAGGCGCCCCTCACGGCAGAGACATCGCCACCTTTCCGCAAGTGCGGCCCGCTCCCGAGGGCCCCGCACCGGACGCTGGCCAAGGCCAGCCGGCGAGCCGCTCGGGACACCATCGCTCAGCCCCGCCCCTAGCCCGGGTGGCGGATCCCTCGGACCAGCCTTGGAGACGCTCTCAGGCAGAACGCCGACCCACCAGCCTCGCGAGGCTTTCAGGCTCAACGAGAGTCTCAGCCCTCGCACTTGCGCAGTGGGCCTAGTTCCTGTTGCGGTGGGAAAGAGGCGTTTGTCGCCGTCCCGACGTGGTGACATCACGAGTGACGCCGCTGCCTCACTCCCCTCGTATTCCGGATTCTGGCGGGCGGGGCCGTCAGACTGGGGTTCCGTGTGGAGCCTTCGGATTTGTGTCATTGTTCCCGCACCCCGCTGGAAGAGCAGGCCTCAGAAGGTGACGGTGAAAGTAAACTTAAGGAACTGATATGGGTAGTAATAAAAAAAGTTTAGTGTTTTAATCGTATAAAAAACGTTGCAGCAATAACAAGGATAGCAAAGGCCTGCAGTCTCTGTGTATAAAACGGGGTTGTGGGGCCCCAGTACCAGCTGGGAAGGCTGCCCCTATTCCCGGGAGTCGGGCAGGAATGCCTCCTGGACCCTGGGTGGTATCTCAGCCCCCTGGAGGCCGGAGGCTCTGAGCCTCAGCCTCTAGCCTAGTTGGGCCTTGGTCAGGCTGCCCAAGTCTCCCGCAAGGGAGAGAGGAGCTAGGAAAGGGCAGATTGTGTGTGTTTGGGGAGAGGGGTCTGTGTGCCCATGTTCTGCAGCTTCTGATCCAGTCACTGCCACTGCACCCCTAGTGCCCCAGGCAAAAAAGAAAACCTTGGTCCGAAGCTGGCGGGAGTGGCAACAAGGGGTTTGGCAGGTACGCCGTGGGTGACAAGCAGGACTGTGGATAAGTTCCAGATGGTTTGCTGGTGCTTTCAGGAACAGGAACACCTCTGTGGGAGCTGAGGAGAGGAAATGTTCAGCACAGTGTACTGGGCATCCTGTGTCCAAGCTCTTAGAATGCCCAGGACTGAGAACTGGAGCAGCAAACTGATCCCCCAGGGAACTACACTGCCTCCCCACCTCTTCTTTTAATTTCCCACCTGGCAGTTCCACCTCCAGAAGCTGGCTGCTGATGACTGAGTACAAGAAGGGTTTCTGCTGACATATGAAAGCTACCAGCCCTTCCGGGGACTGTTGACAGGGCAGCCAGAGAGAGAGAGAAAGTGGGAGCCCCAACACTTTCTAAGCAGAATAAACCCCTCTTTATTTGCTGAAGGCCTTCTCCCTCCAAAGGGCCTCAAGCAAACTGCATAATGGGAATCCCATGCCCAATCTTCCCACCACTTTCGGGAAAAACTGGGCCCCAGAATACCCCATGTCACAGTGAATCCACTTTCTCTGGCAACGTCAGGCCCTCCACCAAATTCTGCAGCCAACCTCTGGCATTTAAATGCTCACAAGAAGCCCCATAATTAGAAATTGTGGCTGTAGAGTCTGGTGTGTAGGTGAAAGGCAAGGTGGCCTATGGCCACATAGCATTTCCCACTTCCCATTTCCTCCATTTCATCATTATCCTCTGAGAAAGGAGCAGCCCGGGACTCTGTGGCTGCTGAGCAAGGCCACCGTTCCTCTCTGGGTCCCAGGAAATAAAGGGGTTGGAAGGAATGATCCCTAAGCCCCTCCAGGAACCAGTGTTGATATGGAACCAAAAGAAGGCCCAAGAAGCAGGAAAGAGAGAAATCCCCCCAAAAGCAACTTTGGAAATGAGTAAACATTCCACTCGTGAAAAAACACTGGCCCTGGTGTCCTGACGCCAAAGGGCCCACACTCAGGGCCTGTCCTGTTCCTCGCATTCGGGCTGGCCCCCCCGGGCCCTCTGCAGCCATCCCCGCCTCAGCTCCATGATCTCCTGCCCATACCAGTCGTGCAGGGTGGAGAAGCAGGAGGTCTCAGGAGACACAGGGCTCTGCCCCTTGCCCAGGAGGAGGCTGGCAGGGCCCTGCAGCTCCCACTCGGCCAAGCCCCACCCTGCTGGCCTGCTGCCCCCTTCCTCTACCCAGCCTATGGAGCTGCAGTCCCTGGAGGGGGGGTGGCCATTCTCCAGGCCAGGAGTCCCGTAGACAGGAGCCTGGGGCTTACAGCGGCCAGCAACGGTCTTCCAGGACGGGTGACGATGCAAGGCGGCGAGGCTCTGACGGGCTTCGAGCAACTGGCTCTCCAGCTCGCGCACCACCAGGCGCATGTAGCCAAAGCTGGCCCGAGACAGCGCCTTCACCCAGGCCTCCTGGGCCACTGGCCCATCGGCCGCTAGTAGGTGTGGCCGCACACCAGGGGCATCGAAGTGGATGGCAAAGGCAAACTCCTCAGGCACGGGAGCCTCAGCCAGTTCCACTGTGCAGCCCTCCAGCACCACCAGGCTCAGCGGGGCCCGGCCATCGCGACTCTCAAAGGAGAACAGCAGGTTGCCCTTGAGCACAAACCAGCATCTTCGGCCCATGCCACTGGGGGTGGATGGGCTCCCTGGGCCCCCCCAAGTGCACAGGAAGCCTGTGTGGTCCGCCGGGGAGTCACTCAGTGCATAGTGGGCCACGCTTCTCTCGTTCAGCTTCATGGCACCTGCAGTGAAGTCTCTTGGAGAACTGGGAGGTGAGAGAGAGGGCGCATCAGAGGGAAGTTTGGAAAAGAGCGCTGGCTCCAGAGAGGATGGCCCCTGCTGCCTGACCTGAGGTTCTTAGTGTCTTCATCTGTGAAATGGGCTAGTCTCCCCTGTCTTCTCCTGCAAAGGGTTGTTCTGAGTGTTGGGCCAAAACCTGGGCACAAAGGACTTGGAGGGAGAGAGGCATGGCAGCACCTGGATGCAGCTTTTTAAAATCCAAAGCCACATGACCCGGCTGGGCTGAAATGGACCCTACAGCCATAGAAACCTTTGTGCTTAAACTATCCCCGTCTGAGGGGCCCTCAGCTCCAACCCTGAGACCAAACCTCTGGGGTTTCCCCAACCCTCTGGGACCCTTTCGGCCTGTCATGGCTATAGGGCACAGTTGTTTTTTAATAAGACTGCAGCCTCAGGGCTAGATGGGGGTGGGGTGGGGCGGGGCAGGCCTGCCTCCCTCCATCAGTGAGGGTTTGAATGGGGACCTATGGGTTCCACAAGGGTGTGGCACAAACACAGGGCATGGCTAGCCCTAACCCCTGAGTGCTGGGGACCAAGGATCGTAAATGGCACCTAATCCCACTGTCCTCCTTACTCATGGAAAACTGAGGCCCTGAGCAGGGATAGTGGGCTGCCCAAGGTCACATGACTAGACCAGTGAAAAGCAGAACTTGGTCTCCTGACTCCCTGGGGTGATCTTGGCTGTGACCCACTTACCAGCAGAGCCTGCTGGGAGTGGAGGACAGGGACCTCTTGTCTGACCACACGGCTCAGCCCTTTGGACATGTGGTTCCCAGGAAGCCCGCAAAGCAATTCTCAAACCCAGTCAACCAGTGATAAAGGACCGGAACTCCTACGCATTCTTTGGGACCCAGTGAAACTGCCATCTCCTTCAGGAAGCCTTCCCTGATAATCTCTTCCCAGGCTAGAGACCTTTGAGCAATTTAAAGGAAGGGGCTGGGTCCCATTGTTTTCACCTTCACTCTCAGACTGCAGATCCCTGCCCCCTGGGGCCAGGTTAGGTCCCTGAGCTAAGTGCTCTCAGGGCTTTATACGCTTTTTCCTTCTGGTGCTTGTTACAGTTATCTGCTGACTTTGAAGTCACCTAATTAGGGAGACTTCCCTGATCACCAGTCTGACTTGGCGGAACCAGCCGCCACCTCATTTCTGTTTTCATTTCCTTCATCCCGCAGCGATCTTATTTGCCTTTACACCATTGTTCCCCAACCCCACTTCCGTCCCCCCTCCTCCCAACACCCCTCCCGCCCCGGCTCCACGCCAGACCCCAAGAAGTATTTGTTGAATTAACTGGGAATATAAAAATGAACAAAACAAAATCTCCCTCCCTCGCAGAGCCTACATTCCAGAGGGGGAGACACAATGTAAACAAACAGATAAAAAACAAACAACTGCGATGGAGAGAAACCCACAGGGTCCCGGGACCGGGGAAGGGCCATTCCACTCGGGGTGGTCCGGAAGGGCATCTCAGAGGAGGAGGCCACGGATGAGGACGAAGGAGTGGTCCAGCACCGGGGGACATGGAGAAGGGTCGGTGGGGGGAGCGCGCGGGGCTGCCCCCTCTCCCCCCGTCCACCACGAGGGCTGCGAGGCCGGGACCGCACACTCGGCGGGAACCTGGGGCACTGCGTCTTTCCGGATTCTTTTGTTGGGTAGTGGCGGGCGGGGGGCATGAGACAGTCCGGGCAGTGGTCATCGCGGTGGGATCCAGCCTGACTGTCGCCCTGAATCAAGGATCGCCTCGGCTGGGCCGCCACCTCGGTGTCCCCGCCACGTACCCGCACAGTCCCGCGGGGCCACGCCTTCCCGGGGCAGCCTCCTCCCGGAGCCCGCCGGGGCCGCTCTCACCTCCGAGCCGCTGAGCGTGCCGAAGCCCAGGAGAGCGACCCGCGGGGGGCGCTGCGGCCGCACCCCTGGGCGATCCCGGCCCCAGACCCCGTGCCTTCGCGCGGGCCGCAAACGTGGCCGCGGGAGCTGGGAGACCCCGCCCGGGCAGCTCGGGTTACCGCCCCCGCCCCTCCCCGCCCAGTGCTCACCAGGCCTGAAGATCTGCAAAGCTGCTCTTGGCTCCAAGCGTGAGGGAAACTGAGGCCCGAGAAGGGGAGGCTAATACCTGCCTGAGCCACAGAACTTATCATTGGAGGGGCGGCCAGGAACCCGGGGTCCTACTTTAGGCCGACCACCTCGAGTGTTTCGAGTCCCACTCTTTTCCCCTCCGGCCCCCTCTCCTGGCCTTGCCCACTGCTCTCAAGCCTGGGAGGCCTCGCCCCCGGAGCATCATCCCAGCGGGCTCCTACCAAGCCTGCAAGGACCGGTAGTGCAGCCCCTGCCTAGCTTCTTGGCCAGTCAGCCAGAATCAGCTTTGGCCACTCCCGTGGGCTCTGCCGCATGGGTCAGGGGTCACTGCCAGTGAACGTTGCAGGAATGAACAACCAGATGCAGGAAACTGGGGTTCCTCGGTCAGATAGCAAGGTATAGGGCCAGTGCCTGCTGGTCCTTTGCTCCCGGGTTTCATTGCTTTCAGCTCCTGGTTCCGGGGGTATCCCATACGCTCAGGACATCTGCCCAGATACTTACTTGTTGGTTCTCACCTCACAGCCTTTGCCCTTGCTGCTCCTGCAGCCTGAAAACCCCCACCCCCCCAACCGCTCCCCTGAGGGCTGGAGCATCATTCAGGTCTCAGTTTAAATGTCCCCTCCCTGGAGAGCCCTCCTCCAGGTGAACCTCACATCCCTGGGTTGTATTTTCATTGTGGCCTTTCCTAATGTATGTGTTTGTTTCCTGTTTATTGTTCATCTTCCCCACTGAACTTTATTCAATTAATAGACAATAAACCATAATAAATGTTGTTTTGCTAAAGCTGCTGAAATGCAATATACCAGGAATGGGTTGGCCTTTCCAATGGGGATTTATTAGTTTACAAATTTACAGTTCTAAGGCCATGAAAGTGCCCCAATTAAGGCACCAACAGGATGATGCCTTCTCTGAAGAAAGGCTGATGGCATCTGGGATTCCTCTGTCAGATAGCAAGGTACATGGCCGGTGCCTCCTGGTCTTTCACTCCCGGGTTTTGTTGCTTTCAGCTCCTGGTTCCAGTGGCCTCCTTGCTGAGCTTCCATGGGTCCTCTCTTAGCATCTCCTGGGCTTTTCTCTTTAAGCTCTCTCTCTGGGTGTTTCTCCTTGGGCTCTCTGGACTTTTTCTTTTAACCTCGTAAAGGACTCCAGTAAAGGATTAAGACCCACCTTGAATTGGTTGGGTCACGTCTCAATCTAAACAACCTAATTAAAAGGTCCCACCCACAATAAGTCTGCACCCACAGGAATGGATTAAAGGAACATGACCTATTCTGGGATATATAACAGCTTCAAACCAGCACAGAAGGTAATAAATGGTGTGGGAAAAATATATATATATGAGGGTGAGAGAGACTGGGAATTAATTGCAAGTGTGGGGAGGTTGCAATTGTAAATAGAATAGTCAGGGTAGGCCTTGGTGAGAAGGTGACATTTAACAAATATTTGAAGGAAATAAGGGAGACAGCCTTGCCTGTATCTGGAGAAAGAGTATTCCAGGCTGAGGAAACAGCTGGCACAAAGGTCCTGAGGCAGGTATACACCTATTGTCGGTTTGCGGAACTGCAAGGAGGCCAGTGTGGCTGGGAAACAGTGAGATGTGTGGGACAGGGCTTTTGAAGTCTGTGAGGATTTTCATTTTTACTCCCTAGTGTGATGAGCAGCTGTAGCAAGATTTCAAAGTGAGTAGTCTGAGTTGAGTGAAGTGTTAAAGAGTCACTCTGGCTGCTGTGGAGAGAATGGTATTGGGGGAGCAGGCAAACAGTGAGGCTGCTGCAGTGATGCCAGGCAAGATATGATGGGGACTGGGCAGAGGGTGGGAGCTGGGAGAAAAATGAGAGGTGGCCAGATTCAGGAACATATCTGAAGGTAGAGAGCATGGGATTTGCTGAGGGATTGGATGTGGAGGGAAAAAGGAGGCAAGGACGACTCCAAGGTTTTTGGCCTGAGCATTTGGAAGAAGAATTGCCATCAGTGGAGATGGGGAAGGTGGCAGGTTTGGGGCCTGTGATTGTTGGTGATGCCCAGTATCCCTCCAAGTGGAGGTGCCCAGAGGAAAGTGTTTGGCACATATTAGTTGCTCAATAAAGGCTTGAGGAATGACTGAGGGAAGGCATATGCAGAATGCCTGGGCAAGGAGTCCCTCGTCAGCTAACAGTGGCCGGATTGTCAGGTGGAAGGGGAGAGCCTCCTGGCTTTTGCAAGAGCTGTGTACTTACCCTGGCTGCTTTCCCCCACCCACCCTTTCAGTAGCACCTATTTATACTCCATTACCATTTTTGAGCGGCTTACTACATACAGGCCATGCTTGGGGGCATATGCTCACTTCCCCTTAACGAAGGCCCTCAGCAGACATCATTCCACAGCTTTTCACTGAGCGCCTACTGGGTGCCGGGCACTATCCCCGCCATCGCGGACCTCGGGGATAGACCACCGCATCGCACGGAGCCGGGCCTGCTGACCAACTGGTCTCAGACCCCGCTCCGCTCGTGCCCGCCTCGGGAGCGCGCAGGGCGGAGATCGAGTGGGCGGGGGTTCAGGAGGCTCAGAGGGGGCGGGGCGCCACGCGTCCGGATTCGGAGGCGGGGCACGGGGGTTGCTAGGCGCATTCCGATAGGTTCTATCGGGGAGGCTTTGAGAGCGTAAGGCTGCGCCCCCAATGGAACGCGCAGGCGAAGTCAGGTGACTGGAGAGAGCGGTGCTCAGCGCCCCAGCCAGGAGCCGGCGGCGGGTCCGAGGGGATCCGAAGGGTTAGTGCGGCGGGGAGGGGCCCTGGGGGTTCCCCTCGCCGGGACTTTGGGCCTGCCGTCCTCGGGGACCTGGGGACGGGAGCCCCGGCTTAGGTGGGAGACCGGAGCCTGGTCTCTGCCTCGCGCCTCTTTTCTGGCTGGGCGTCTTCAGGCCGGTCCCTACCTCTCTCTGGTCCCGCAGAGACCCTTAGTTGCTCGGGACTCCCGTCACTGCAGAGGGGCTGAGGTTTAACGTCCAACGACACCTTCCTTGTTCAGTATTTCTGAAGGAAGAACTGTGGTTCCGGGAGGTGACAGCAGGGGAAGGAAAGGTTTGGGGGCAGTGAGAGTGGCTTGGGGGCCGAGGGTAGGATCCACCTTCTGCTTCAGACGGTGCTGGACAAGCTGTAGTGACCCGGTGCTTTTCTAAGGTTTCTTAGCTTCCAGCACGGGACAGCTAGTAAAAAGCTGAGCGGATCTGATTAGGTCCTGAGACGCTGCAGCCAGAGCGATGTTGCTGAAGACAGGTACCTGCAGGGTTGCTTTGGGAGGGAAGGTGCCAATTGGGGTTAGGGGCTACCTGGAGGAAGTTCCCTTCCTCTTATGTCTAGGCCTCCTTCCTTGATGTGGGTATGTGGGGAGACTTGTTCCTCTCTGGGCAGGGAAAGGAGAAGGAGGTGCTCCCCGCCCAGGAATCAGTTCCTTTCCAGAGGCAGCTATCTTTCTCACCTTCCCTACAAAGTGTGGACCCCATCTTATGTGATATTGACCATACTGAGAACAGCCCTGTAAAGTCTATATAATAACTTCTCCTTTGGAGAAGAAAACAAGCCTGAGGGGAAAGGGGCTGGCCCAGGAGAGCTGGCTGATGCCAGTTCCAACCTGGCTGACCTGTTAAGACCTATCTGAGGCCACTGGGGGCTGTGGTGGAGGACTCTGGAGACATGGAGGACCACCACAACGTACTGTCAGGTCCTGGGTATATGGGGATGGGGGGAGCTGGTCAGGGCACAGGGAAGACATGACCTCAGGCACTGGTCATTGCTAGCTCCAGCCCTGCAGTGGCAACAGCAAGTGGGGAGCCAGGGCTCAAACACACTGCCTTGCCCCGGTCACCACTGCCCTCCCTGGGCTGCAGGAAGAGCCAATTCTGCCTTAAGCCCAGGATTCTGGTCCCCCTAGTGTGCCTGAGGGCTGCCTCTGCTGGGCTGAGCAGTGTGAGGGTTGCAGTGAGGTGGGGCAAGACAGGGGCTGTGTGGGAGCCCCTCACAGCCCCTTTCTCTCCCATCTCCACATGTGACTGGCAGTGTCCTTGCTGGCACTGGTGGCCCAGGTGCTCGCTCTGGACAATGGGCTCCTGCTGACGCCCCCCATGGGCTGGGTGGCCTGGGAACGCTTCCGTTGTAATGTCAACTGTGATGAGGACCCCAAGAATTGCATCAGGTGAGGCTGCAGCAGGCCCGATGAGCCTTGCTGAGGGCCCTGCACAGTGGGGTCGGCCAGTAAAAGAAGGTAAGTCCAGAGCCTCCCATCCCAGAGAGAACATAGCCAGAGGTGACACCTGGGGCTTGGGGCCTTGGGGCAGACCCGAGATAACTGCCAGAAGATAACTGTCAAAGCCAGGGCAGAACCCATGTGCTTCCCCCATTGCCTATCTGGCTGAGGACTAGAGCTTGCCCCAGCTCTGCTCCTTGGCCTGGGGGCCAGACCACTCCTTTCACCTCACCCTGTTTACAGCCCATTACACAACTCCTGGTGGCCATTCACACAGGGTATCTGCCTTCCTCCTCAGCTAAGGAGCAAGGTCTTGGTTCTTATATCTTGGATTCACTCGCAGAGCATCCAGAGTCTAACAAGTCTGAGAAACTAAGGAAGGGGCAGGAGTGAGGGCCAGGCCGGGCCACTGAGCTGCCCCATCTCCCCTGCCCCTTGCTAGCGAGTTGCTCTTCATGGAGACAGCTGATCGGCTGGCACAGGATGGATGGCGGGACCTGGGCTACATATACATCAACATTGACGACTGCTGGATCGGCGAGCGTGATGCCGAAGGCCGCCTGGTGCCTGATCCCAAGCGCTTTCCCAGTGGCATTGCCCACCTAGCTGACTATGTGAGCCCCAGCCCTGCCTCTTGGTGTGGGGGACAGCCCACACCTTTTCCCCATCCTGCTTAGGGCTCACTTACACAATCCCTGCCTTGAGGGCTCGCACAGTCTGGTGGGGAAAAATACACACAAACACGTAGTTTGGGCCCATTATGGTGGGTAAGAGCCAGGAAGGGCATCTTATCCAGCCTGGTGGCATACAAGGCAGAGGGGATAGCAGAAGCAAAGACCTAGAGGCAAGAAACAGCCCATGGGAGGGGTGTGTGTGTGCTGGAGGCAGGGGGAGGACCATCATTGGCAGAGGCCAGGCCAGCAAACTGGGGCCCTCTCCTTTGGGCAGGGGGATGCTCTTGACAGTTTTAACAGGGCCTGGTCAGATGTGCCTGTGAGGAGCTACCTGAGGGTCCTGTGGGCTGCAGGGACTGCTATGCAAGCAAGGCCAAGGAGCCACATGTGCCCAGTACCGGGACCTCCACATGTCCTCGACCTCCCACAGGTTCACTCCCTGGGCTTGAAGTTGGGCATCTATGAAGACATGGGCAAGTTCACCTGCATGGGTTACCCAGGCACCACACTAGACGATGTGACCCAGGACGCACAGACCTTCGCTGAGTGGAAGGTGGACATGCTAAAGCTGGACGGCTGCTACTCAACCCCTGAGGAACGGGCCAGGGGTGGGTCCCACAGCTGCCTGGGGATGATCCGGTGGATAGTCTATGCAGTGTTTCCCAGGGCCCTGAAATGGACAGTGCCATGGCCCACGCAGGATGTGTTGAGGCTCTGGGGATGGGGAGGCCCTTCCCTGAGCCTGATTCCTCATGCTTGGTGGGAGGGGTTAAGACTGCCTCCTATGCCTCCCCTGTCCTGAAACGCAGGGGTTGGGCTTCCCAGGGTATCCCAAGATGGCTGCTGCCCTGAATGCCACAGGCCGTCCCATTGCCTTCTCCTGCAGCTGGCCAGCCTATGAGGGGGGCCTGCCTCCCAAGGTAAGCCTTTCTGTGCATCCCTGGCCTCCTCGCTTCCCCTGCATCAGGCTCTGGGAGGTGGCCTCTTGGAGTTGGGGCTTTTCTCACCATGGATGCCCAAGGGTTGGTTTGTAAGTATCTAGAGAGAGGATTGCAAGTACCCTAAAGGGGGGTACTGCAGCCAGCCCAGGGTCCTGGAGAAGAGACACTTGTCAGTCAGGCTGTAGGGACTGCTATGCAAGGCCGGGGAACCACATGTGCCCAGTATCTGCAAGTGGGCCAAACCCTGGGTTGTGCTGAGTGGGCTGGAGATCCCAGAAGCTGGTGAAACCCTGCAGGGCCAAGACTCTGAGTGTCTTCCTGGGCTCCTTGCCAGCCAAGGCCTCTCAACACTAAAAAGGGTAGGATCAGATGTGCAGACTGGGGAGGGAGAAGGCTGGCAGATGGTAGGGCTCTTGCTGGGAGAACATGGGTGGAGGGTGTGTAGGGTTGTGGGGGCACCACCCTAGGCCTACTCTCTGGGCTGGCCCCACCTGTCAAGGGAGGGCAGGCAGGCTCCAGGCTTGGGCAGCCCCAGAGCAGAGCTCCCTGCCAGAGCTCTTGCTTTTCCTGAACAAGCTGGGGGCCTGTTTCCCACTTCTCCACCCTCTGTGTCCCCTGCTGAGCCTCCCCAGTCTTCCCTGGCCCCTCTGCACCCCAGCCCCTATGCAGGTCTCCTGGCAGCAGGGCATGATTCTGTGCCCTGGCTGGACTCTGCCTTCCTCCGACATCCAGGTGAACTACAGTCTGCTGGCCAACATCTGCAACCTCTGGCGTAACTACAATGACGTCCAGGACTCCTGGAAGAGTGTGCTTTCCATCCTGGACTGGTTTGTGAACCACCAGGACATCCTGCAGCCGGTGGCCGGTCCTGGGCACTGGAATGACCCAGACATGGTACCAGCATAGAGGAGCCTGACCCAAGGGCCCATCACCCACAACGAACTTGTCCCCACTGCCTTGGGTTCTCTTCCTTCCCAGATGCCCACTGCCAGGTTCTAGATGGGCATTCCTGAAATGTGACCCTGAATAGCTGCATCAGGTTCACCTTGGGGGCTTGTTTACAATCCCATTTCCAGCTCCACCACCCCCCACCTCTGGTCAGAATGTTTGGGGCAGAGACTTGGGAATGCCCATTGGGAAGAGTCTTCCAGGCTTGCAGACTTGGTCTGTAGGAGAGGAGATGCTTTTTCTTGGCAGGGTGGAGGTCAGAAACAGTCCACACACTCTTGCCATTCCCTGGGCCCAGCTGCCCTCTCCCCACATCAGCCCAGAGAACTCTGACTTGCCCTTGGCATGCCCTGTACTCTGTCATCCACCCCGCCCCACACTGCCCTCCCTCCACCAGCAGAACTGGCCCCTCAGTCCTGCTTCTAGCCCTTTGCACCTGTTTCTTTCAAAACCTTGGCTGTTTCCTCTGACTTAAAAGGTTTATCGCTATCTCTTTTAGCCAGCAATCATTTACTATCAGAGATGATACAATAGTTCTAAGACAGGTGGAAGGGGCAGCCTGGAGAAGCAGAATTGGGCCTGCTCTGGAGTTCGTGCTCCAGCTCTGCCACTTCCTTGGGCAAATTAATGTTCTGTCATTTGGAAAATGGGAATAGTGGCAGCAACCCTCTCTAAAGCTGCTCTGAAGGTTGAGATAACCCTTTCAAATGCTTGGCCCAGATAAAAGCTTAGTAGAATTATGACCAAGTACCTAACCACACTGAGTTAGTGGGAGTTGTGGGCATCCCCTCTGGGGTGAGGAATCCCATCAGCTGTGGTTACAGCTCATGGGTGGTGAGTGGAGGGCAAAGGGACTCTGCCCAGGTCTGGTTTCCTATTACTGCCACACTGGACATATTTCTTAACTTGCACGTCTCAGTTTCTAGTACTTTGGGCCATTTAGTCATCTGAGCAACCCGTGACACAGCCATCGCATATCATCACTCCCATTTTCTAGGTCAAAAAATAACCTGAGGCTTAGATGGAAATGATTTGACTCATCCTGGGACCACCTGCTGGGGAATGGGGTTCTGAAGCCCCCACATGTGGCCATCCTCCCCCACCCCATCTGCTCTGCATGGGCCACCGGTTGGGGGCTGGTCCCCATGCCGGCCTCCTGAGGGCAGAGCTGAGTGCTCCTCTCCTCTGCCCGCCAGCTGCTCATCGGGAACTTTGGCCTCAGTTTTGAGGAAGCCCAGGCCCAGATGGCCCTGTGGACAGTGCTGGCAGCCCCCCTCTTCATGTCCACAGACCTGCGTATCATCTCTGCCCAGGCCATCGACATTCTGCAGAACCCACTCATGATCAAAATCCACCAGGACCCCTTAGGCATCCAGGGACGCAGGATTCTCAAGGTACTGGGGAGTGGGAGAAGGGAAGGGAAGGCTGAGGAACTGGCCTCAGGTGAGAGCAAGGCTGCAAGCCTGGAGGATATGGGGGCTGTGGAAGTCACAGGGGCTGTGCCTTTGAAACCCACTCAGGCCTCCCCAGTGCCACTCCTAGTTAAATGTGGTTGGGGACTCTGCTTGGAGCTGCTCCAACTGCCACCTCTTGCCCCCTTCTTACTCAGGTGACCCAGGGGCAGAGCAGAGAGGCTTGGGGGAGCTGGGGAAGGGAGATGCCACCCACAGGTGTGTGTGGGGATGGTGAGGCCCATTAGCTTGAAAGCAAAGGGCTTCTGCACAAGTCTGAGAAGTCGCATAGCGAGCACAGCTTCCCTCCAGCTCTCAAGGAGTTGTTTTAGCCAAAGGATACTCCTAGTAGTGTCTACTGTTTATTGAGCACCAACTGTGTGCCAGGCACTTTAGACACATTTTCTCAGCAAGGTAGGTACTTTCTCCCTGTTTTACAAGTGAGGAACAGAGAGTTGTAAGTAGCCACACCCTGGGACCGTACAACTGGCAGATGTCACAACAGGACTTGACTCTAGCAGCATATGTGCTCTCTGCACAAATGCCTGCGTCTCTAGTTAGGAGAAATCGACCAACTGTAGAAGTAGAGAAAGTGCCATAGACTGTGATGCCCAGAGGAGGTAACCCTCTAATCCCTGCCAGAGGACTCAACAGTGGAGCCTGGCTTGGGGGAAGCTTCTGGATGATGGTGCTTGACCTAAAGGTCAGCTCCACTGTGCACCCATCTGGGCCCTCAAGGCAGAGTTCACGGTACCCACTGGATGGTGCCTTCTACTCCTCCGTCCCCAGCCGTCTTGGGACAGGACTCACATATTATACTGTCATTACTTTGTGTCTGTAACTCTCCCTGTTATCCTGTGAGCTCTTTGGGGCAGGACCTCATATGGCGGTCATCTCTATCCCAGCATGGGGCCATGTAACAGAGTGCCAATGAGAGTCTGCTGAGTCGGGGAAGGAAGGAGGAAGGCAGTTTTAAATAAGTTGGGGTGCTGGAGGACTGCAGTATCCTCCCCAGGCCTCTGTGTGACACTGAGCTGTGGGTGACAGGGACCCAGAAATCAAGGGAGGGCTGGGAAGGGGACTTCAAGGCCTACCTGAACAGGGACGCCAGCCAGTAACCATCTTCTTTGCCCAGGAAAAATTCTTCATTGAGGTGTTCCTGCGGCCCCTGTCCCATAAGGCCAATGCTCTAGTCTTCTTCAGCCGCAGGACAGACATGCCTTATCACTACAAGACCTCCCTTGCCAGCCTAAATTTCACCGGTTCCCATGTATATGAGGTGAGTCTGCTGCCACCTGCAGACGCCTGCCTGCTTCTGGGCTTCGGTTGTCCCTGGGAAGGCATCGCATGTGGGGGTGGTTCCTGCTCACACAGGCCTGGCCTGAGCTGCGGGCCATGGACCCTGTGCTGGCAGGCTGCCCAACGGGCAGTGGCAGGCACTGAGGGCTGAGGCTGGTGCTGCTCTCAGCATTTGGGCGTCCTCAAGCTGTCCAGTCATCCCTGCGGGGTGTCCATAGATGAGCCCATTCACCCTGAGGCCATGGCCTTCCTTTCATTGGTCAGTCCTTGCTGCCACATTCCTGCAGGCCCTTTGTGGGCCAGGACTTTCTCCACTGCCTGTGCCCAAACATCTGTAGGCTTGGCTGGTAGAGGAGATGGAAGATTCCAGGTTCCCACTTCTGTAGGGCATGCTGGGAGAACCAGCACAGAAAGGCCCAGCACAGAAAGGCCAAAGGTCATGCTTCTCTATCCTGTGGGGTCTCTGCACAGCCATTCCCAGGGAGGCATCAGTGAGGTCCTTCCCCATTACAGGCCCAGAATGTCTACACTGGTGAGATCATCAGTGGCCTCCGGGAAGAAACCAACTTCACAGTGACCATCAACCCTTCAGGGGTCGTGATGTGGTATGTGTACCCCATCAAGAACATGGACATCTCCCAGCAGTGAGGAGCTGGGCATGTAGCAGAGGCTGGGGTGGCCGCACTGGGCCCAGACCATGGAGCCTCGGTGTGGTGAGGACCAGTGGGCAAAGGGTCATCCTGACCCCATCACACCTAAGGTACTATCTCAGGGCCAGTTTTCATGCCTCGCCCAAGTGGAAACACTTGGAAACTTGCCTTGGGGCAATTTTCTGGGGCCTTCCCAGCCTCTACCTCATCTGGATGGCTCCACAGATGTTGCTGAACAACTTAGCCATCTTCCTGAGCCACCACAGGCAGAGACACTGATGCCCAGCTGGACCTCAGCCCTTGACCCTCTTTATTGGAATCAAGATTTGGAAGTTTTCTTCTAATTAAGAGTAGAGGTCTGACTTCTTGTCAGAAATTCCCATGAATTGTGAGATTGGCTTTCCTACCTGAAGTAGGCCTTGCAGACTGATACTGCATGGGAACGAGGTTGGCTCCCTTGGATCCCCAATAAAGCTGTTCTTTAGTCAAGTAGTTGTAAGACAGACCCGGGGCCCCAGCTGTCAGCAGGGTTCTGGGTGGGACTGGGCACTGTGCTGATTTAAAGCTTCACCTCATATGGAAGACATACAGCATCTTCTGGCCTCTTATATTCCAACATGGCCTGCAGATTACTCTGCCTAGAAATGCCAGGCTTGCCTCTCACCAGGGAGCCATCCCTGCTCTGTCCACACACTGGTGCTGGCGACAACACAGGGAGGCATGGTAGCACTATTCCCAAGCCCTCTTTGTCCTGCGTCCTTGCCCCCCTCAACCCCTAGTTCAAATGCTACAGGGTCTGCCAGCCACTGTTTCCACCCCTGCCACCCCCCCTGTCACATGGTAAAAGGGCCTGATCTCCTGAGGAAACTTGTGTTGCTATCTTAGGCAACTTTCAGCTCCTCTCCCCATTTCTTACAGGGCTTCATTCACTCCCACGTGGTGCTCTGTGGCTGGGGGCAGGGATCAACTCTGCTTTTCTCCCACAGGGCCTCCTCTGCCCATAGTGCCCCCTGGCCTCAGCATTTCACCTGCTGTCTTTCTGGCAGCTCTACACCACCCCTTCTCTCCCATGGCTTCTCCTCTCTCAACCTGGAAGCACAGCTGTGTCCAAAGACAAGTCCAGGGGCTCTTTGTGTCTTAAACTCTTATTTCCTGCTCCTTCTAGGGAAAGGAGGAGCATTTAAAGTAAAATAAATAAATAAATAAAAAGGTTCCTGCCTCCCTCCCTTTGGCATTTACTTCCCAAACCCTCCTTTAGTTAAGGCCAAAAGGCATCTGTTTTCCCTGGTGACCCTCTCCCCTACTCGGAAAGCTGGCAGCAGTCTTCCTTGGACCCTGAATGTGGGAGCACCCCAGGCTTTGGACTGCCCTGCCCTGGACCTCTTCAAGGTGGATCTCCCATGCTCCCCAACTCAGGGTTTCGTGGTCATTGTGTTTAGAGTATGGTGAAAAGGACTGCTGAGCACACAGTCCCCACCACTGTATACTGTCATTGAGGATAACTGGAGCCCACTGATTGAGTCTGAGTCACCAGAGAACGCTCCCTTTTCCCAGCTGGTGTCATGAAGCTGTTGACTTCCAGAGGAGGAGAGAAGCCCACCTTATCCCAGGCTTCTCCCCTGGAGTCTATCAGCCTGTGTATAACTCTGGCTTTGGGCCCTCGACACAGTGCTGTAAAAGCCAGGTGGAATGCTCTCAAGCCCCAGAAAAGAAGGCTGCGCCACCACTGGTGATGGTGGAAGAGAGGGCGTGAGACTGTGGAATTGGGTCTTGGGGCCAGGATGAAAGCCCAGACGCAACCAAGCAATATCTTGCCTTCCAGGCCCAAAGATGGTGTGCGTCTTCCCTCACCGTGTAACTTGTCCTTTTGTCCTGGGATGCCTGATTTCCACATCTGTGCCCTGCATTCTCTTGACACACACTCTGCCTGTTGTGCAGGACATTGTTTAACTCCCTTCCACCCAAGGCCGGCTAGGAACTCAGTTCTTTTTTCCCAATCAAGGCAGCCTTGAAGGAGTATCCACTTATTCCTCTTTTTAAAAATTTTTTATTGTAGAAATTTTCAAAAATTAAAATTGTACAATGAGCCTCCATATACTTACTATCCAGCTTCAACAGTTGTCAACTTGGGCTATTATTTCATCTCTTTCCTTTCATGCATACTTTTTTGGTGTGTGTGTGGAGTATACGAAAGCAAATCTCAGAAATAATTTCACTCTAAGCATCACTATATATCTGTAACAGATAGGGCCTTTAAATATATACACTCTAATACAATTACCTGTCCAACAAAATAAATCCTTAAAATCATCTAATACCCAGTCTGTGTTCTGTTTTTGCCAGTTATCTCAGCAGAAATGTGTTTTTATGGTTTGTCTGAATCAAGATCCAAGCAAGGGACATCAGTGAAAATGGTGCAGTAAGATCCTCTGAAAGTTCACTTCTCCACAAAAGCAGTGAGAACGCTGTCACACATTATTAGAATCAACTTTTTCAGAGCTCTGGAACTAAACCAAAGGTTTGCAACTACCTGGGGAGTATGTAGTCAAGAAAAACAACTGAAATAAGAACCCCGAGCTTTGTGGCACTTTAATTTACTCGATTCCTATGCTCCAGTAGCAGCCTTGAAAAATGACAGCCTGCTTTCCCAGTAACAAGAGGAATGGAATGATGTTGGAGCTTTCTCAAAGCCCATTTTCCAAAGAGGAGTCATGATTTGACTTGTCCTGGTTTGCTGGAAGATCCCACCCAAAAAGTCTATCTTTATTAAAACTGACTCAAAGTAGCCCAGTGCTAAAAGCTTCTTGGAGAGGGCAGAGAAGAGTGGTTTTCAAATCTTTTAACGTCACTGCTGCCTAAGGCAATGATAACAGTTGGGGCAAACAACAAACTAACCAAAAAGCTTAAAATGAAAAGCTGAGGAACAAGATGTCCATAGGGGCTTTGGAAAGCCCCAGGAAAATACAATTATAAACATACATGTACCTGTTTAGTTTCCTAGGCTGCTCAAGCAGATACCTTGAAATGGGTTAGGTTAAACAATGGGAATTTATTTGCTCACTGAGGCAGGGGAAAAGTCCCAATCAAGGCATCATCAAGATGATGCTTTCTCCCCTCAGTCCTTAGTCTGTCCCAGGCAAGGCACACAGCAATGTCTCCTGGTCTCACCCTTCTCTTCTGGGATCCATTGATGTTCGGATTCTGTGGCTTTTCTTTTCCTGCCTGAATTTTATTCTTCTTATAGAGGACTCACTAATAGGATTAAGACCCATCCTGACTGAGGTGGGCCAAACCTTAACTGAAGTAACCACATCAAAGGGTCCTACTTACAATGGGTTCACACCCAACAGGAATGGATAAAGTTTAAGAACGTGTTTTTCTGGGGTACATTTAGCTTTGAACCACTATAGCACATAAATATATATGAGGCAAAAACTGAGACAACTGAAGGGAGAAATAAGCAATTCAACAATATTTGGAGACCTCAATATCCCACTTTCAATAACGGATAGAACAACTGACAATATCAGCAAGATTAGAACACTTGAACAACACTAAACCAACTAGAACTAACATATATAGAACACTATCCAACAGCTACAGAATGCACACAATTCTATGTATACATAGAACCCTCTAGGATAGGCCGTATGTTCAGCCATAAAACAAATTTCAATACATTTAAAAGGTTTCAATTAAAACAAAGTATGTCATCTAACCACAGTGGAAGGAAATCAGAAATCAAAAGCAAAAAAAAATCAGCAAGGAAATCCACAAATATGTGGAAATAACACACCTCTAAATTACCAATGGATCAAAGAAGAAATCACAAGAGAAATTAGAAAATACTGTGAGATGAATGAAAACAAAAATACAACATACTAAAACCTAGGGGATGGAGAGTAAGTAGACTTCTGAAAGAAATTTATAGCTGTAAATGCCATATTAAAAAAAGTTCCCAAATCAATAACACTTCACCTTAAGAAATAGAAAAAAAGAGCAAACTAAACCAAAAGCAAGCAGAAGGAAGGGAATAATAAAGATTAGAGCCTAAGTAGAGAATAGAAAACAGTAAAGACAATTAGCAAAAACAAAAATTGGTTCTTTGAAAAATATCAACAAAATTGACAGGACTTGAGCTAGACCAAAAAAAAAAAGAAGAAGATTCAACTAATTAACATCAGAAATAAAAGAGGGGACATAACTACTGACTTTACAAAAATAAAAAGGATTATAAGGAAAACTTTGAACTACTGAATGCCCATATATTATATAACCTAGATGAAATGGACAAATTTCTAGAAAGACATAAACTACCAAAACTGACTCAAGAAGAAATAGAAAATCAAAATATATCTATAACAAGTAAAGAGATTAAGTTAGTAACCAAAGAACTTCCCACAAAAAGAAGTCCAGGACCAGATGGCTTCACTAGTGAATTCTACCAAACATTTAAAGAATATTTAAACCTTCTGCCATATATTTAAAGAACACCACTCCTTCATAAGCTCTTCCAAAAAAATAGAGGAGGGAACACTTCATAACTCATCCTTTGAAGCCAGTATTATCCTGATACCAAAACCAGAAAAAGACAACACACACAAAAAAGAGAAAACTTCAGATTAATATCCTTTAAAAATATAATTGCAGAAATCCTTAACAAAATACTACCAAACTGAATCCAGCAGCATGTAAACAGGATTATATAGCATGTCCCAAGTGGGATTTATCCCAGGAATTCAAGGTATGAAAATCAATCAGTGTAATATACTGTATCAGTAGAATAAAGGGGGGTGTGCATGATCATTTCAATAGATGCAGAAAAAGCATTTGATAAAACAACACCCTCCATGATAAAAACTCAACAAACTACAACTAGAAAAGAACTTCCTCTATTTGATGAAAGACATCTACCAAAAAATCAGATAACATCATACTTAATGGTGAAGGTCTGAAATTTTCTCAGAAGATCAGGATTAAAACAAGATGTCTGCGCTCTCATAACTGCTGCTCAATATTGTATTTGAGGTTCTAGCCTGGGCAGGTAGGCAAGAAAAAGAAATAAAATGCATCCAAATGACTACATATAGAAAACCCTAAGAAATCCACACAAAAACCTTGCTAATGAGTTCAGCAAGGTTGTAGGATGTAAGATGAGTATATACAACAAAAAACAGTTGTATTTATATACGCTAACAGTGAACAATCTGAAAATGAAATTAAGAAAACAATTCCATTTACAATGGAATCAAAAAGAGTAAAATACTTAGGAATAAATTATTCATAATAGCCAAAAAGTGGGAACAACCCAAACATCCATCAACTGTTGAATGAATAAACAATATGTGGTGTATTCTCAACAATGGAATATTATTTGGTCATAAAAAGGAATACTGTTCTGATACATGTGACAACATGGATGAACTCTGTCTTAGTTTACTAGGGCCACCAAAACAAATGACCACAAATTTGGTAGCTTAAAATAACGAACTTATTCTTTCGCAGTTCTGAAGGCAAAAAGTCCAAAATGAAGGTGTTGGCAGGGCCATTCTCTCTCCAACAGCTCTGGGGAACAATCCTTACCTGCCTCTTCCCAGCCTCTGGT